>JACEIK010001617.1:139408-170054 GCA_018107945.1 Datura stramonium | reverse complement strand
TTATGAAACTCAGTTATACAGCATGATTCTCAGCAGAAAAATTATATCTTGTTCAGTATTAGATTCAACATAATATGAAAAATGATTATATATATACCATTATCAGTCTCAGGGTGTATTAAATACATACATATCACTATCATTAGTTTCAGCATGTAGTATATACATATACATTATCATCACTAGCTTCATCATGTGGTATACGCAGTAAGTATTACTAGTTGAGACCGACCGTATTGTTTTGGGGTTGGATTACCTAGCATTCATGACCGCCCCAGGGTTAATAGCTGTATCGACTCATCCGCCAGAGGGCGAGGATATGTCTCTCTACAGAGTGGAATCCCGTCCCCTAGGGGACGAAGATGGGATGTCAGTTTCCCCATATTTTTCCTTGGTCGGCTTTTATACACCCCCGTCGAGCGGGTACGCCCGGGGTGTTGATTCGGGAGTCCTCCAAACTCAGGTACAGTTATAGTCAGGGGCTCAGCGAGCCTAAGTGCATACCCATGGGACCGACAGGATGCTTATAGTTGCTATGGGAGATGGGATGACTAGGGTAGGGGTATAGATTGCGTGTTGGTTTTACCTCTCGGCTTATTGGGGCTGGATAAGGTTTATGCGTTCTATGCTATCTTATGTTATGTTATATTATTCCATGTTACGCTAGATATGAATAGATCAACAGTAGAATGCTACATTTCCAGGTATGATTCCTACTCCTTTCAGTATACTTGCGGACAGTCTTGAACTCATACTTTCAGTCAGTTACAGTCTCTTTCCTTCTACTTCAGCTCTATTAGTTATATTGCTTGTCTTTAGTTATTTTCCAGTTGTTGTTTTACATACTCAGTATCAGCAGTACTGACGCCCTTTTGTGGTGCTGCATTACTTGCCTGCAGGTACTCATAGACGAGGAGCCGATCCCTCACGATTCCAGCCAGCACACAGAGTCATCAGCTCCAGTCATCTGGAGCTAGATAGCTAGAGGTTTACCCCTTTTCTTTTGTTGTACAGTATGGGTAGGCCGGGGCCCTATCCTAGCCATATTATTAGTATTCTTAGAGGCTTGCAGATTGTATATTCCCTGTGGTTAGCTGTACCGGTCGTGTTAGACCGTGTGTATATCTTAGTTGTTTATGACGGATGTGTGAGGCCTCGTTCAGTTGGTAGTGGTGACCTTGTCGGTCACATAGCAGTTTAGCGCCTGTTTTCTTAATTTAGAAGTAACAAGACAGCATGGTGGCCTTGTCGGCCCGCATAGGTTCCTTCGTACTACTGTTGTTCTGGTTAGCTGATGTCTGCTTACAGGTGGCTATAGGCCTAGTCGGCCGGAGGCTGTATTTACAGCCGTTATATAGCCCGTTGATTCATGAATTAGAGTTAGAGCCAACCAGGCACTAGAAGTGCTTAGGCTCAGCAGTCTAGCAGTTCAGGTCTTAGTAGGGCACCAGGTGCCAGTCATACCCCCAAGGCGGGGTGTGACATGGATGGTCAGGTGAAACAGACTATTCAGACTCTCGAAGATATGTTGAGAGTGTGTGTGATTGATTTCAAGGATAGTTGGGATGATCACTTGCCTCTTATTGAGTTTGCATATAACAACAACTACCATTCCAGCATTCAGATAGCTCCATTTGAGGCTCTCTATGGGCGAAGATGTAAAATGGCTATTGTTTTTTCAAAGTCTGTGAAGCTGCATTGATAGGACCAGATTCAGTCTATGAGGCCATGGAGAAAGTTCAGTTGATAAGGGACAAGTTGAAAATAGCTCAGAGTCGCCAAAAGTCTTATACGGATGTGAGGAGGAGGGAGCTAGAGTTTGAAGTTGATGAGTGGGTGTTTCTGAAGGTATCTCCCATGATGGGAGTGATGAGGTTGAGAAAGAAAGGAAAACTCATCCCCCATTATGTTGGTCCATACCGAATTGTGAAAGGGTTGGCAAGGTAGCATATGAATTGGAGTTGCCCTCAGAATTAGCTTCAGTTCATCCAGTTTTTTGCGTATCGCTCTTAAAGAAGTGTTTGGGTGATCCAGCTCTGGTCATTCCGGTGGAGAGTGTAGATGTGAAGGATAACCCTAGTTATAAGGAGGTTTTGGTGGAAATACTTGACCTTCAGGTTTGAAACCTAAGAAACAAAGAAGTAGCCTCAGTCAAGGATCTGTGGAGGAACCAGCATGTTGAGGGAGCTACGTGGGAAGCCGAAGCAGATATAATGTCTAAATTCCCGCATTTATTTCCTCCCGGCTCAGTTTCAGCTTGAGGTATCAGTTTCCTCACTAGTACTCTATTCAGTTTCATGTTCAAATCATGTGCCCCAATTTCTTTCATGACCATCTGTGTATGTATGATTCATGAATTAAGTTCAGTCATCTAGTTTAGTTCGGAGTCAATCACTTTGTCAGGTTTTAGCTTATATGTTCAATATTTGAGTATGATGATTGCATTTCTCAGCTTTTCAATATGATTTCCCACATTCAAGGACAAATGTTCCCAAGGGGGAGATATTGTATTACCCCGAAAACTCTAAGATCAGACCCGAGGGTTTAAATAGAGAAAATAAAATTTTTTGCACCAGGTCACAAGACGAGTCGTCTAGTGATCCATAGGTGCATCACGAGTCGTTAAGTGACTCGTGGGGAGGAGGTTGTACTTGGTTTAGTTTTTGAGATTTGAGGGTGACCACAAGTCATGGTCGACACCACAATTCGTTGTGTTAGCTGTGGTCAAGTGTTTATGGTAGATTGAAGAATTTGGACAATGTTGGTAACGACTTGGTCACCACGAGTCGTTGGGTACACCACGAGTCGTGGTGTCCCTCGTGGTGACCCTCAGAAGAGAAATTTCCAGTCCAGGCAATGAGAAGTAGGCCACAAGTCATCCAGTATTAAGGGCTTTTCCATAATTCCTAAGTTCCTAAGGCCTATGCTACATCATGTTAATCTCAGAATAGTGTGTTTTAAGAGGGGCAAGTTTATTCTAAGTCTATTCTCTTACATACATGCAACCTAGAGGGTTCTAAGGGTGATCAAGCTTAGGATTCATCAAGTTCTTCCCCAAAATCCGTTGGGCTTTCAAGAGGGTTTGTGAAATCAGATTCTTCCAAGTATTTAGGGTTATGAATGGGTATAATCATCCACAACCATGTCCAATCCCTCTTCAATTCATGAAATTCTAGTTGATGAATATATGGGGTTTTAACCCAACATGTGAATTCTCTAAGTATCAATCATGGGTATGATCTAAGTATGGTTTTAATGTTGAATTATAATTAATGGGAATATTTTACAATGTTTTCAATCATAAATTATGTTTTCAAGCTTTATAAATTATTATGCCCATCCATGAAAGTTCATGAAAGTTGAGATTTATGATAAATGTATTCAAGCATGATGAGATGCATGTGATGAAAGTATGATTTCGAATTACCTAGTCCATGTTCATGTTCTCGAATGATCAAGCCTATTTCAAGCATGTTTAATTATTGAGCAAGCCCATATAATCAAGTATGTTTCATGATTTATCTAAATTTCATTCTATTAGCTTACCACATGGATTTGGAGTCTAGACTCCCACTATTTTCAGTTTGTGGTATGGTTTAGCCCAAGGCTGCTCATGTTATGATTTTAGATTTTTGCATGTATGTTATAAGTTAGCTTCGTCACTAGACAATGGTTCAGCTATGTTGAAAAATGATGGAGAGCATATGCTTGTTTTTGGGAGTAGTGTCTAGCACCGAGTAGGCTAAGGATCATTCAACCCTATGCCTCAGAACTATGTGCCAATGTAGGTATGTCCATATCATTTGGGACCTCCCTTGTGAGCTTCCCCACCCCCAAGGGGCCTTCATCTTGATATCGATATCATGGTAGCGCCCTTACCCTGGAAAGGCTTTGGACAGCTTTGCACGCTTGAGTTTAATAGTCGAGACCACGTAAGCTCTATCATGGTAATGTCGGTTATGTAACGAGTCTTCCATTGTTCCTCATGATTTCAGTTATGCATGTTCATCAATCAGGATATTATTTTTTCAGCATGTTTGACCCAATGTTCAGTTTTACTTATTATTATCGTTTTTTCAGCTTTGGGTCATTCGATTCAGTTATGATATTCAGTTATGTTCAGATCATGATTTCAGAAAATAGCATGCAAGACTTACTCTTAGAATCTTATTTTGATTATGTTTTTATGACATGCATGATTTATGATTTTATTTACTTAGCAGTTTTACTTACCTTACATACTCGGTACATTCCACGTACTGACCGTATTCTCTATGCTATATCGTTTCATGATACAGGCTCGGATATTCAGGCTCAGTCCTGCCAGTAGCCAGACTCTCAGTATTAGCACCTTCGAGTCTCAGTTGGTGAGTCCTTATCTTTCGAGGGCCCTTTATCAGTTGAAATGAGTATTTTCAGTTTCATACTATAGTGAGTCAGTTAGGGTCTTGTCCCATAAACTCGTTAGTAGTAGAGGCTTTTCAGACATAACATGTATTCAGTTTCAGCCTTGTGTTATGTATTTAGATGTTATGATATTTTCAAACTTCCGCCTTATGATATATTGCTAGACTTCCTCTTGAGTATGTTAATCTTAGATATCATGTTCATGCCATGGGTCGACTTAGAGCCTATCGGGGTTTTTTGTCCTGTGTCCCGATCCGAGCCTATATTGGGGTCGTGACAGCCCTGCTCCCCTCACATGTTTAGTCATTAACTCCAGCTGAGTCATCATTTTAGCAAGATTTTCATCCCGCTCTTCATCTCTTTTTAGCATTTCAGCTGCCAATGCACTAGAGCCCCCATCATGTGACAATACACGAGTCTCCCTAGTATGCCATGCCCAATTTGTCTTCGTCATTCTATCCAAGAGGGCCTTAGCTAACCCATACTTCTAATCCATAATTAATCCTCCGGCTAAATTATTGGAAACGGATTTATTGATGGAGTATAGGGCTCGGTAAAATCTTTGAAGGAGCACTCCAACGGGGAGACCATAGTTAGGGCAAAAGGACACCTTCTTCTTGAACCTTAGTCATGCTTCATGTAAAGGCTCTCCTGGCTCTTTCCTAAAGTTTGTAATGTCATTCCGCAGCTGCAACATCTTCCAGGAACGCTTCAGTCAATTCTTGCCACGAGGTGATACAACCCGGAGGGAGCTCCTCTAACTACATAGTAGCCTCTCCCGTTAGAGTGAATAGGAAGAGCCTTAGCCTGATAGACTCTTGACTGATATTTGTTATGTTAAAGGGTTGGCAAATCTCCAAGAAATTTCTCAAGTGGCAGTTGGCATCTTCACTACCCCCGAAGAGTCCTTTCATATGTAACAAGTGTAACATTGTACTTGTAACATGAAACACTGTATTCCCTACCATGTCTTATAGGAGAATGGCTCCTACAACTTCAGGCATAACCGGTTTATCCCCCTCATGCTCCATGTGACCTTCAACCGAACTATCTCCTACTTGCGAATGATGGCTCATATTAACTCACCTAACAACCAACAACAAAATCAGTGTCAATAACTAAGATGAAAGATTAACTTAAAATAACAAACAACACAAGGAAATCAACCACTAGTCCCCGACAACGGCATCATTTTTGATAACGCTCAGATACACTCCTGTTTAGAGAGAGTGTAAGAGATCACCGTATCAAAACAAATATTCCCGACAGATATCAGGGTCAAATTCCACAGGGACTAGTGAATGATTTGCTCAAGAGCTGTTTGGGAAATTTGAATTAATTCACAACAATTAAGGAAAATAAAACAGAAAATTTTTGGGGGAAAAGTAGAGTTAACAATATTGTGGATTTCAAACCAGCTTGCCAAAATAGCAAAATAACTAAAAATGATAGACAATAATGAGAGAAGACTAGAGGTGTGGTGTAGATGGGGTACTAATCAAATAAGGATATGCTAGCTCATCAAATCATTGAGAATAAGTGTAAATAACCTTCGGCAAGATGGCATCCTATGTTTTTCAACCTCATAGATGCCTTTTCCTCGAGTCCTTTCGAACCTCAAGACAATTCAATTAACCCAATAGAGTTTGGGTTAATAACTGAGCTATTTCTAGCCATCAACTACTAATTAGGATAATGAACGTGGGTTTTGGCTATTCTAACCCAACTCCACACAATTACATCCATTTCCACCATCAAATACTCTCCCAATACTTGAATTCTTCTTTTTCAAGCTAAATCAAGTAAGAAAAGTAAACCCACATTTGCAACTATGGATCATCAATTATAAATTGAAGAGAACTCAACAGTTTTACACTAATTAAGCAATATTAAGATAATCTAGCAATACCAAATCTAATTAAGGACCCATCATCGCACACCTCTAGTTGATGATTTAGCTACTCATGATTAAGAAACTAAAGAGTATATTCATCAATAGACTCAATGATTGCATTAGTAGGAGCAAGAAAAATCAAACTAAAAATATGTCTATAAAAATTGTTATACCTTGCTATTGGAAGAAGAAGAAAATAAGAAAAGCAATATTCAACAATCTCCTCCAATGGAGTTCTTCTCTTTTCCAAGTAAAAGGAATTATCAAAAAGCTAAAAAGTATAAAAGTTATATAGAAAGTACTTTCTTATAGACTATATACAAAAATAGCGCAATCAATTCCTCTTTTCTAATGCTGAACGTAATTGCCCCTGTTCAGGCATTTCTTCACTTGCGGGGGCATCGGTGGTTCGTCGGTTGTATTCTGCAAACCGCTGTCCATCATCTACTGCAAATCTAGTGATTCTCCAGGATCATTTGGCGACACCTTCAGTGGTTTGCCGGCCTTCATCCACGATACGCCAATCCATTTACTCCTTGGTCCAGAAAGTGCAGGCACTGGTAGGCAATTTGACCAGCGAGTCACCGGTTAATGTCCGTAGCCACCAGTTGCACATTATCTTTAGGTCAGTAGTCATCTTTGTTTGACCGATATTTCACTGGTGTCCTCCAGTGTAGCCCGATTTTTACCTGATTTTATCCTTTTTACTCCATTTCTTGCTCTCTCTTCAACTCAAATACCTGCACATAAAAAGGCAAAATGGTATAAAATTCATCTAAATAACTTGAAAACTAAGCTAAATCTCATGGTCAATAGGCTAATGATTTGGTAAATTACAAACTCATCAGAATGGCAGACAACAGATGAGCACCGGCGAACCGCCGGAGCCAACACCGAAGTGCTGAAGAAATTACTACCAAGAGCTAGGACCAATCGGCAATTCGAGGATCAGAACCACCGCCGAAGAGCCAAAAACCTCACTGTCGTTTAGCATGAAATGACTGGCGGTTTGCAAACCTGCACCCGTGAACCGCCGGTGAATCGCAAGTGGGGCCCGTCAGCCAGGATAAAAATGTCAAACACGAAAAAAGAGGAGCAGATTTGTACCCTATTTTTTTTAGCTCTCAGAAAAAAACTAAATATTCCTTTTTAGAAGGCATTGTTTATTCTATTTCTTTTGGCTTGTATAGTAAGCAAAGAGAAGTAGAAAGAGAGAGAGTCAACTTCTTCATTGTGAAGGTAAAAACTTCCATTGGAGTTCAGACCTTGCTTGAATTTCTTTTACTCAAGTTTGTGAATGGATATCGAATTGTTGATTAATACAATGTCTTATTTTACTTACATGAGTAGCTAAATTCTTTGCTAGGGGTGTGTGAATGATTGGGATTGATTTGGGTTGGGTATTGTGAATTTGATCTTAGACTTACTCAATTAGTATGATTTTAGTGTTTCCTCTAAATTTTAAGTTGAAAACTCATAGTTGCAAATGTGGGTTGTATTTCCTTACTTTGATTTTGCTTGAAAAAGGAAATTATGGTATGGGTGAGGAACACTAATGGGTATTTGGGCGGTAATTATGTGCGCTTGGGCTATACAAAGCCAAACCCCATTATTACACATCCATTAAGGATTGAAGCTAGAAATACTTAATCCATACCAAAGTTGATGTGGTTGTTGTGAAGAGGAACCTTGGGATTTGAGAAAACAAAAGGTATAAGATATCTAATTGGTTGAGAAACTTAAGATGTTGCCTAATCCACAGCTAATCATATTGTTGAGTAAAGGTAGAAGAAATTAACAATTCCTATCCATTGAAGTCCCTTCTCAATATCACACCACTAGTAGTCTCTCCATTGATGTTTTCTATACTTTGCCCCTATTTTTAGCAATTCTATATTTTATTTCATAAATCACGATTTCCCCAATTTTCTCTTATTTTTTGCAAAATTGATGTAAATTAGTTTAATTTAATAGAAGACTATTGTGTGATCAACTTACATTCCTTTTGGGATTCGACCTCAAGAACCATTGGGTTTTTCTGTTATACAATGACCGTTTACACTCTTTCACAAAGAAGGGTGTAGTTTGGACGTTATCATGTCTGAATTGTCAATAAGTGAAAGTTGATCATCAAAGACCCAAGGGTATGCTTCAGGATATTAGTATCCCTACATTGAAATTGGGAAGAGATCAATATGAACTTCATTAGACTATTGCCTCGTACATGCCGACAATATGATTCTATTTGGGTGGTTGTAGACAGGTTGACCAAAGCACAACATTTCCTACCAGTCAAAACTACTGATTCGGCTGAAGATTATGCTAGATTGTACATTCAGGAGTTAGTCTTATTGCATGGAGTGTCATTATCCATCATCTCAAACAAAGGTACTCAATTTACCTCATAGTTTTGGAGATTGTTTCAGAAAGGACTTTGTACTCAGGTCAAGCTTAGCACAACTTTTCACCCACTGAGAGTTGGCCAGGTCGAGCAGACCATTCAGACTAGATGTGTTGAGAGCATGCGTGATTGATTTTAAGGGTAGTTGGGATGACCATTAGCCTCTCATTGAGTTTGCCTATAAAAACAGTTACCTCTTCAGCATTTAGATAGCTCCGTTTGAGGCTCTTTATTGGCGAAGGTATAGATCACCTATCGGATGGTTTGAAGTAGGTGAATCTATGTTGATAGGGCAAGATTCAATTCATGAGGCCATGAAGAAAGTCCAGCTTATTAGGGAGAGGCTGAAAATAGCTTAGATTCATCAAAAATCTTATGCGGATGATAGACAGAGAGAGCTTGAATTTGAAGTTAATGATTGGATGTTTTTGAAGGTGTCTCCCATGAAGGAAGTTACGAGGTTCGAAAAGAAAGGGAAGCTTAGTCCCCGATATATTAGTCCTTAGGAGGTTCTGAGGCGAGTTGGTAAAGTGGCATATGAATTGGAGCTATCAGCGGAGTAGCCTCGGTACATCCAGTTTTCCATGTATCTCTATTTAAGAAGTGCATTGGTGACCCGACCTTGGTTGTTCTGGTGGAGAGAATAGGTGTGAAGGATAGCCTTACCTATAAGGAGGTTCCGATTGAGATTCTTGATCATTAGGTTCGGAAGTTGAGAAATAGGATGTACCTTCAGTGAAGGTTTTGTGGAGGAACTAGCTTGTTGAGGGAGCTACATGGGATGCTGAAGAAGATATGATGGCTAGATACCCGCATCTTTTCCATTCCGGCTCAGTTTCATCATGAGGTATCAATTTTATCCTTAGTACTCTACTTAGTTTCATGTCAAGTTCATTTCTCTAAGTTCCTTTCATGTTTTTGCATGTATATATGTTTCATAAATTCAGTTTAATCATGTGTATCGGTCCGAAGTAAGTCACATTGTCAATTTACAGCTTCAGATGTTCAGTATTTAGGATTGTAGTTCTTTCCCCAGGCTTTCAATATGCTTAACCCACATTCGAGGATGAATGTCCCTCAGGGGGTGATAATGTAACATCCCAAAAGTTTTGAAGACTTGACTCGAGATCAGAAATATGATCAATAGAAAAAAAGTTTGAAAAATGTCTCAGAACAACTCATTGAACGAGTCGTGGGAAGGAGCAACGGGCCGTAGGTCAAAGTCATGGTAAGTTTCTGGTTGGTAGGTTCTATCCCAACGAGTCAAGGTACAACCCATTGGTCATGGTACAACTCATTGTAGGTAACAATGGGTCTTGGGTTGTACTAGTGGGAAGGAGAAGAGGAGTTGGAAGCAGTAGCAACGAACGGGTCCAACGACCTGTCATCATAAGGTACGACCCATTGGATGGGTCCATTGGAAGGATTCAGAAACTATGTTGCTGTCTAAGCGTCGTTATAAATCAGAGAATGGGGGATTAAGGTAGGTCTGGCAACGGGAGGAAACCACAGGTCATTATTTCGAGGTACGACCTGTGGTATGGCTCGTGGATCTGGTAGTGCCATTTTTCCTATGAAATCATTAACAGTTTTTTCATAATTCCTAAGATCCTAATCCTAAACTACGTTGTTTTAAGCCCTGAAAGGAGAGTTTTAAGAGGGTTTAGCCTATATCAAGTCATTAGGCTTTCCCATGCATGCAAAGCATTGAATTCTCTTGGAAGATCAATCTAGAAGTTCTCCCAATTCTTCCACAATTCTCTTGGGATTTCAAATATAAGTTGAGAATTAGTTTACGCAGGAATGAGAGTTTCCTTTAACTCTCATGCCCAAATTTCTCCCTCAAGTTCATGAATTTAAGTATATGATCATATAGGGTATTAACCCAATTTTATGAAATTCTCTTTGATATGTCTAGGGGTTGATGTCACCCAAATTACACCTCGTAATGAGATATAAAGCAGTCCATGTCAAATATAGAACCCAACCAAGGTTGGGCTGGAATCCCACGAGGAATATGGTGAGGACCTCAATTAATGCGCTGAACTATACTATTGGCTTACTTATTTTCTGGGGTTAAATTGTAAAAAAAATAATGAAAAACAGTAGAGAGCAAAGAGTAGGTCCTTGAAAATTGGTTGTATTCAAAACGTGAATTAACTAGGATTGTGTTCCCCATGACTTCATAACCACAAGATATTTTATACTAGTGATCTATTCTGGTGTTTAACATGCAATATTGGTAAGCTAACATAACCTAAATGGTTGGTTCCCTACTTAGATGATCATCACCACGTAACTTGATCCGTTTGCGGATGCATACTTGATTAACCCTTACTCTTGATATCGGATTAGCTATTCCCAGAAAAGGTCAAGCTATTAGATGAGGATTTATAGCCTTAAATCTCCATTCTTAATCCTTTTTTTCATTCATTACCCCCTTGATCCGGTGAGTAAGAAGAAGGCAAACTCCAAAGCTTCTGACCATTAAGAAGCAATTAAAATGAAGGGAAAAATAATACGTGCATAAACTCTGTTCAAGATTCACTAAGTATTTTTGTCTATGTGTGTTAATTCATCATGGTTCCCACAATCCTAGTTATGGATTTAGCTATCATGCTTGAAGAATTACAATTTACAGTTGTAGAAAAAATCATAATTGTAAGTTACAATAATTCGTAGAATAAACCAGACGTCTTGAATTAATCAATAAGAATCTAAGATCAATAATTCAAAAGTTTTTTGAATCTACAATTTCAAGAAAATAATTATGAAGGTTGTTTCTTCAACCTTAATGTCGATCAACAACAATAAAAAATATGATAAAAATCTTAACTAAGCATAAACTGCAAAAATAATCCTACATAAGATATTTATAGACACTAAATAAATCTTTTCCTAATTTAACAAGGAATGAAGGTCGGCAGTGGCAATGACTCGTTAAGTGTCATAATGAGTCGTGGAGTGCAATGGCGGCTCGTGCTCAGCAAGAAGATCCCTCCGGACGACAGGTCACCTAACGACTCGTTAAGTGAGTGGCTGAGTCATGAAGTCCCCCGTTGCTTCTGAGTCCTAAAATTCTAGTGTTCTGAATGACTCTCCATCGCTTATGACGACTCGTTGAGTCTCCTAACAACTCGTTACTCTGTATGTCCTGACACTTAGCCCTTTTGATCAGTTTCAGCTTCCAGTCATCATGACCCTCCTAAAGACTCATTGCCAAATATGATGAGTCCTGATATTAATCCGTTGTTACCACTGTTTCTAGCCTGAGTTTCATGCTTTCAAGGCTATTTTCTTCTAAAGGACCAGGTAACGAGTCGTTACAAGACATCACGACTCGTTACCTTGCTAGCATTCCAGGTTTAGCCTATTTTTGACTCATTATTCCCATTTCACGTTCTGAACCTGTTTCCCTACAACACTTAGCAAAAACACATTATATCTATATTATCATACCCGGGATTAGCATATTTTCTTTGTTTTAAGCATCGAAAGTTACATAAAACCATGACACATCAACACCCTCAACTTAGAACTTTTGCATGTCCTCAAGCGAAAATGATAAAAGTAAAACTAACCCGAAGCTTCAACTAAAAGAAATCTAGGGAACCTATGGCAGTCACAAACTCATAGCGTAATCAAATAAAACTTTCTAACCCCTTCTATATCACTATAACCAAATCACAATGTGTATGCAAAGTTTTCCACCATGACATTAAGGAATCAAAGAATGACATTACACCATCAACCTGCAACCATGCATACAATCCAACGACACTGACCCAAACAATTAGCAGACGACGTTGTTGCCCATATACCTTCACTGCAATGAAGTCCCACTAATTCACAACTCTCAAACATTATAATTTAATATAGGGACTGTGTCAAGTACACGCATACTCACAAAGAAGTTCACATAGTGAGCATACAAAACCATAGGCTTGCCCTTATTTTCTATACCTCAGCTGGTCAGAAGATTGAGTTCAGATCATGATAGGACTTTCTTAGGCTTGCTATGTAGGATCGGGGACGGGAATGGTAGATATAGACATAGTGACTTATCCCTCCTTGGCACTACACAAACCTTGGCTCCAATTGACCTTCTTTTTACTCTTCTCCCTTTCTCCTTTGTTTTCGTTATCTTTCAAGACTACGGCTGCAGGATATTCTTTTTCAACTTTATCTTCTTTCTTTTTTTCTTTTCTTTTTCTGTGAATTTCTCATCAGATACACACATTTATTTATTTATTCTCTTTTACATATGCATACTACACCTGCCCTTTTGTTTGCATTATTCGATCATTTTCCCCCTACTCTTATTCACCCCTATAATAGCCGCCCAAAACTTAGGCAATTTGCCTAAGTTGAGGTTCACAATGTCCAAGGAGGGACTAGGGCCAAAACAGGTTCATTATAATTAAAGAAGGAAGGCGAATTAGCTAGATAACAAAAAGGGTCAATTTAGGCTTAAACTCGGGATCAAAGGATATTCATATTCATTTGGTCTGTCATTTAGGCTAACTGGACTATTCTAAACAACAGCCTATGATCGTGTCCTACTTAACTATCTTACAACCTTGGTACGACTAATCGGGCAAGTTCTAGATTGTGTACACATTGTTGAACTAACACTAAATACCTCGCCACACAATGCACAGGACAATATCATCACTACCAACTGCTAGTTCATGCATAGTCACACAATGGTAAAACATTCACAGTATTAGTGTCATGCTAGATTCACAAAGGTCATGCTTCATACACTTAGCGCACACAAATAGAAAATTTTAAGAGGGGTATCCTTCGGTCATTTCAACATGACAAACTTGCAAAAATTATTCCCATTTTACTCAACTGCCCTAAGTTCACCTATTTTCCTTTCAATTGACACAAAAACATGGAAAAAAACCTAAACATGCAGGTTCTACTAGATAAGGAACACCCAAGGAAAAATATATCTGGCAAGAAAAACCCTCGTGTTATGTTCAGCAAAAAACTAGGTACCACCTTACCCCCATCAATAGAAGCATGTGAAGTCCTCGGCGCATATGAAAAGTAAAATATGGAAATAGGGAACATATCTGTGCAACCTAGACACCTGTGGTCTAGTCGGTAGGAGGCGCAGATGCATCCCCAATCTCCTCTCCTGGGGCACCGGGGATAACCGCCACACTCTCTAAACCAACAGAGCTCGTACACTCTCCACGAGCTTTAGCAGTGTCAATCTCGGCCCTCTCTCGGGCCTCAATTATAGACAACTTCAGTGCTTCCTCCATATCTCTCCTTTCTCTCTTCTGCTCTCGTAGAAAATCACCATTATTTCCCTCACTCACCTCTTCTCGAGGATTCTTTCCTAGTCCCTCGACCATAGGCTACTCGATAATAAAATCCACCACAGAAGGAAGCTCCTCCTGACTCTTATCCTCTATAACTGGGATCACTGGCGGTTTTATGGTTGAGATCTATCGTGTCGATAACTCTCTCATCTCCGCTTTGAAGGCATCAACCTCAGCATACCATCGAGTGAGCTCGGGCACTTGTAACTAGGAGAGGCACTCATCCATTCACCTCTCAAATGCATCTAGCCGTCCATTCCATGTTCGAAATAAGCCCTCCAACTCCTTTGTCACCCAGAGCTTTACCTGCTTCCATGAGCACTTTCACCTGAAATGTTGTGTGGGCCTGCTACTTTTCAGCCTTATCCAGCTGCCTAGCCATGTTAGTAATGAATTCCTGTGATATTGTTACTATGACGGCCAGTGAGGATTGTGGTGACACAACAGGTGGTCTAGTTGCTAGTGTAGTAGAGGATGATGGTGGGATCTCGGCTGTTATAGGCATATCTTCTGCGGTGGCGGTCTCATCCTAACCATCTGTCTCATGAGCTGCTGCAGGCTCTGTCTCAACACTTGTGAATCCTGGAGTTTCAGTCTACAAACCCTGGTTCAACATCTCTGCTAACATGGCAGCCCCAGTAGCTATGGCAACCTGACTCTTAGCTCTGGAGATCGAATTTGTGTCATCCCGAATCAACCCAATATCTGTAATTTTCATCACCTCGATCTTTAGGTCAACTGTGGGAAGTTTTGGCACCTGTGACTCCATACAGAGCCTGGATACCAAGCATGGAAATAGGATGCTTGTGCCATGAAAAATGGCTCTCTCCCGAATCTGCTCAACTATGTACCTTTGGAAATTAATTTCATATCCCTCTGTGATGCTATCTACCAATGCGGCACGGTAAAGTGTCATAATATTTTCATTGCAGGTTGGGACCAGCCTATGTTGCACCAGAGACCACCAAATTTTTGCCTGAAAGTTCAGTGTGGCCTTCCTAATGTGGGCTTCTGGTCTATTCAACCATTCCACCGAAGTACCTCTGGTAGCTATAACTCGGGCCAACCATGTATACTGCCTCCTCTTATCCTCCATACTCAATTTCTTTGTCTTCATCTTTTTTATGTCCATCAATCGATGATCAAAGTCAGTTGTGTTGGTTGGCAGCTCAAACTCTGGACCACATAGGATGTGCGCAATGGTGCACTCATAAATATCCACGAGTGTCTCTCGCACTATCACCCGAGTCAGGGTTGGTAATTCCTCCAATCTCGGCCTCCCAAATCCTAATTCTTAAGAGTGGACGTATATGCCACATAGAACTCACGGACTAATATCAGGTTGTAGCTGCTATACGGTTCACTCAACTAGTTGAACCGATATTTCTTAATTCGTGCATGAATTATCGGGAGATCTTTGATCCCGGAAGTGACTAGCCTCGGCTCCTCATAGATGCTATATTTTGAGTGGCCCTTGTCATTTGGAGTGATATTTCGGTTGTATATTGTCCTCATGACTGGGACACACCACCTGTTTACCACCCTCCGAGTTCGATCTGGAGATGTATATGAGGTGTTAGTCTCCACATTTGCAGTACTCTCCTATCGGGCACTGGATTCCTCATCATACTCATTATCATCCCTATCTTCTGCACCCTCTTGACCTTCGGGGATGAGTCCCCGTCATTTCCTTTCTTTTGGCTGGATGGGTCCCTGGAAAGTGGAGACGGTGATTCGACCAAGTTTATTGGATTAATAGGGCGTTTAGTCCTATCCCTGGTCAATCTCTACTCCAACTATTTTTCATCTGTCTGATACTCCTCAACTGAGCCACTCGACTCTTCTGAAGATAATGGTTCATCTCTTAATTTGTGAGTCGAGGGCTAGCCCTTCTCCTGCCTCTATTTCTTGGTCGGACCCTTCTTCGGAGTTTCTTTTGGTTCCATTATACCTGTGGAAGAATTGTTACTATCCAAGATTATAGTATGTGAATACATTAATTCAGTGGCTGCCTTCAGACAAGATGAGAGACCTAATGAATCATTGTCACTGGCAACGACTCATGAAGTCATCCATTGTCTGTTGTTCAAATGTTTCCTCTTTTCCCAGTAGACTTAATGATTTGACCTAACGAGCCCTTGCTTGTGGCAATGAGTCATTAAGTCAGTCGTGGTCTTCAGTTTCAAAATTCAAATTTTTTTATCCCACTCAAGATGAGCCACATCACGAGTTATGAGGCGATACCACGACTCATTCTCAAGAGTTCTGAGTTTCACTTTATATGAGTTAGTGATAATGAGTCATGTAACGACTCATTAGGAAGCCCACGAATCGTTTACGTGAGGCGTCATCACCGAACACCCTGTTGAGATTCAGTTCGACATCACTAGAATGTAGAGTTACTCAGACGTCACCCATGTCAAACTTTTGTATTTTATTTCGGTGGAAGTTGGGCAGGCAAAACAGTTAAAGCTTCATTGCCAAAACAATTACAGATCGTAATGCCCGCTGACTCAATGGGTGTAAGAAACCTGAGCCAACAAATACTCAATCATAATAATAAGCTCATTCATTCAACACAGTCTACCATAAACTCATCAATATAATTTCATTTAGTTCAAGACTTTCAATGTTCATCATTTTAGGCAATCAAAATCATGGCACTTAGGGTTTTAATGTTTAGCCCAAATTCAAACAGTGACAAACATGTTCAATCATTAGGAGGTGGAATTAAATTCATGAAGCATTACCACACTCACAATTTTTAGATGTGCTAGGAGAGAAGGTAAGCAGCTAATTAGTTGAGCGTCACATAGTTCGAGCAGTAATGGTGATTTGCGATCGGGATGCGGTGTCAGTGCGTATGGNGGGGAGGGAACCGATTTAAAGAAGTTTGAATGCATGGTAATTTTGGGAAAAATTGTGGGTTTTAATAGATGAGAAATCAAATTACCCATTTGCACGTGGGTCGGGTCGGGTCGGGAGATTCAAACTGATGCATATGCACCACATCCCATGTGATGACTCGTTTCTCATGAACACAACTCATATGATGTCCGTTACATGACCCAATAGAGAAAACTTACCTGGGACCTAATGACTAAGCCAACGACTCATGATGTTACCCAACGAATCGTGGCTTGAGTCGTTGGTCCTGTACTCTTTATGGACTTTCAGTTCTAGACTTAAATGTTTTCAGCTTCAGTGGCCACGACTGTTCTTGACGAGTCGTTCAGTTAGGTAATGACTCATTTTGTGCTTTTTGGCACTAAACTCTAAGGTTAAAAATTTTTGTTCCAGCTCCAGATTTCTCATCTTAATCACCTGCACATATCAACACATGTAAATTATATATTGGAATTACAATTACTACTTAGGTTGCCTCCTAAGAAGCGCCTGATTTAACATCACGACACGACACGAGTGTCTTGATTTCTTAGACTTCACCAAGATACCTCCATGGGTTGCCTCCTATGTGGCTCCTGATTTAACGTTGTGGCATGACGCAAGTCCCCGGGTTACTCAGACTTCACCTAGAGTCCAAAGGTCCACCAGTTTGATTTCTTCACTTTTACCCAGATATGCATTCATCCGCTGGCCATTCACTTTAAACCATTTTCCTTCATGATTCTCCAACTTAAGTGCACAATATGAGAATACTTGAACCACTCGGAATTGTCCCAACCATTTGGACATCAACTTGCCAGGAAACAAGTGAAGCCTAGAATTGAATAGCATCACCATATCCCTAGGGCTGAACTCTCTCAGTTTAATCTTCTTGATCATGCTGTATTTTCATCCTCATTTTTAAAATTTTTGAACTTTCATAGGTCTCAAACGAATTTCATCTAACTCATTCAATTGATCAAGCCTCAAGTTCACAGCATTACCCCAGTTCAGATTCAGCTTCTTGAGCGCCCACATGGCTTTGAGCTCAAGCTCGATCGGAAGATTACATGCTTTCCCTTACACAAGTTGATAAGGGGACATACCTATACGGGTATTGAATGCAGTTTGATAAGCCCATAACGCATCATCCAGCTTCCTAGAACAATCTGTACAGTTAGCATTCACAGTCTTTGCTAAGATGGTCTTTATCTCCCAGTTGGAGACCTCAACTTTCCCACTACATTGTGGATGATTAAGTGCTTCCACCCTGTGTTTCAACCTATATTTTTCCAGCAAAGTTTGAAACAACCGGTTACAGATGTGCGAACTCCCATCACTAATGATTTCTTTAGGAGTCCTGAATCTGGAGAAAATACTCCGCTTCAAGAATGTTGTGACACTCTTACCTTCATTGTTTGGAAGCGAAATTACCTCCATCCACTTAGAAACATAGTCCAGCGCTACAAGTATGTACTTCATCCCATTTGAACTCACAAACGGGCCCATAAAGTCAATACCCCAAACGTCAAACAACTCAATGACAAGGATGGGAGTAAGAGGGAGCTCATGCCTTGTTGATATTCCTCTTTGCCTTTGGAATGCATCACATGCCTTTGCAAAATCATATGCATCTTTGTGAATGGTTGACCAATAATACCCACTTTGCAGAATTTTGTGGGCTATGCGAATCCCGCTTTTATGTCCTCCCACAGGGGATGAGTGAAAAGCCTCCAATATGCTCAACATCTCAGCCTTGGGTACACATCTCCGAATTACCCTATTAGCACATATGCGGAATAGGTAAGGCTCATCCCAGAAAAATTTCCGCATATAAGACATGAATTTCTTTCTCTAGTGAGATAAACCTTCTGGTACCACATCACTCAACAGATAATTAGCGAAGTCTGCAGACCATGGAATGAGATCCTAGGAAGCCGCCAACACCTGTTTATCAGGAAATGTGTCATCAATATCAAGCTCATCTCTAAGTGTTGCATATGCCTCTAATCATAACAAATAATCCGCCACCGGAATTTCGGTCCCCTTGCAGTCCCTAAACTCAAACTAAAACTCTTGAAGAAATAGAGGTTTGGAATCCTTCTTTTCCATCATATAACACAGAGATGCATGGTTTGTATCAACTATCACTTTAGTTCCAAGCAAGTATGCTCGAAACTTCTTGAATGCAAATACCACAGCCAACAACTCTTGTTCCATCACAATGTAATTCTTTTGAGTTTCATTAAGCGCCTTGCTAACATAATAAATCGGATGAAAAATCTTTTCATTCCTTTGGCCCAAAACAGCTCCTAGGGCCACTCTGTTAGCATCGCACATAACCTCAAACTGTAAAGGCCAGTCAGGTGCCACTATGATCGGGGCAGTAGTCAATCTCTCCTTCAAGCAGTCAAATGCCTTTAAGCAAGTGTCATTAAACACAAACTTCACCTCTTTCTCAAGTAGCTTGCACAAGGAATGTGAAATCTTTGGAAGTCCTTCATGAATCTCCGATTAAATCCCGCATGGCCCAAAAAGCTTCGAACACCCTTCATAAAAATTAGAGGTAGTAAACAGCAATCACATCAATCTTTGCTCTGTCCACCTCAATGCCCTTACTTGAAATCCTGTGGCCTAGCACTATACCCTCTTTGACCATGAAATGACACTTTTCCCAATTAAGCACCAAGTTGGTCTCTTCGCATCGCTGCAACACCTTGCTCAAGTGAGCCAAACAGTCATCAAAAGAGTCACCCACCACCAAAAAATCATCCATAAAGACTTCAATGGTGTCCTCCACCATGTCAGAAAATATGGACATCATGCAGCGCTGAAAAGTGGTGGACGCATTAAATAACCCGAATAGCATCCTCTTGAAAGCAATGTCCTATAGGGGCAGGTAAAAGTGGTCTTCTCTTGGTCTTCGAGGTCTATAGAGATCTGATTGTACCTCAAATAACCATCATGAAAGCAGTACCACCCTATGCCTGCAAGTCGATCTAGCATCTGATCAATGAATGACATTGAAAAATGATCTTTCTGCATCCAATGGTTTAGCTTCCGATAGTCCATGCATACTCTCCAACCTGTGCGACCGACCTCAGTGGAATAAGCTTATTATTAGCATTCGGGACCACAGTGATCCCCCCTTTTTTGGTATGCACTGAACTGGGCTCACCCATTTGCTGTCAGCAATAGGATAAACCACACCTGCATCCAACCACTTAATAATTTCCTTCTTGACCACCTTTTGCATAGGCAGATTTAACCTACTTAATGTTCAATACTCAGAATAAAATCTGGCTCAAATTGGATCTTATGTGTTCAAATACCGAATGGGATCCTAATAATATCTGCTATGGTCCACCCAATGGCCTTCTTATACCTCTTTAGAATAGAGACCAAAGAATCCTCTTGCCATTCCACCAAGTCTGCTGCTATTATTATCGGTAATGTGTTTCTGATCCCCAAAAATACATATCGTAAGTGAGATGGGAGTGCCTTGAGCTCCAATAGTGGAGGCTCCTCAATAGATGTCTTGGACAGTGGGGTCACACAATTTTTCAGATCAAGATCAATCTTCTTTGGAGCATAAGTGTACGATCCCATACCTGCAAGTGCATTAACGATCTCCTCACCCCCTTGAATCTCCTCAGCATAAACATTCATCAACACTGCTGCTAAGTCCTCAATACTCACCCTCTCATCAATAGGTATGATTGGAAGCTTAGCCTCTACTATATCAATCACTGAGACCAGCCCCATGTCATTTGGCTGTTTCATGGACCGGCACACATTAAATGTCACTTCTTCATTGTTCAACCGAAAATTCAGTTGTCCGATCTCCATGTCCACAAGAGCACACCCAGTGGCAAGGAATGGTCTCCCCAAGATAACAGGGACCTCACACTCCAGAATAACAAAGTCGGCCAGAAATATAAAGGACTCAACCTTCACTAGAACATCATAAAGAATCCCTACCAATTTTTTCACCATGCAATCTGCCATCAATAGACGTATTATAGTCAGTTTGGGGGCTCCCAAGCCCAACTGTCTAAACATTGCCAACGGCATCAGATTAATACTAGCACCCAGATCACATAAAGCCTTAGGAAAGTTAAAGACTCCAATAGGCATGGCATGTTGAAAGCTCTAGGGTCTTCTTTATTCTGCACAAGAGATCGAGATGCTATTGCACTACAGTGGTGAAACTTATCGGTAGGCTCAAAGCTCATGTTCCTCTTTTTAGTCACGATATCCTTCATAAATTTTGCATAGTCAGGCATCTGCTCAAGTGCCTCAACTAATGGGATGTTCACAGATAATTGTTTCATTATATAAATAAATTTGTGATACTTTCCATCTTCGACCTTCTTCTTCAACCTCTGCAGGAAAGGGGGAGGAGGTCTAGGAATGGGTGTTATCTTCTGAAATACCTCTTCTCCTTCCCTTTTTAAGACCCATGCTCCTATGAATTACTAGGAGCTGTCTTCTCAACTACATTATCAACTAAAATCTGTTCCTCTGAGTTTACCACTCTGTCATCATCAATCACTGAGGGCTTAACTATCTCATAAGTCACAACTGGTATAGGGGGATCAACTGTCGCCTTCCCACTCCTAGTAGTGACAGGTATGCAAAGACTATTATTTTCAGATTCTAAACTGTGTTACTGGGATGCATACCCTTTTTCCTCTGGTTTATAGCAACAGACATCTAACCAAGCTATTGCTCAATCTGCTTAATGGCAACGACATATGACTCCACCTTTTGGTTCATTTTAGAAATATCCACGCTGAGTTCCTTAAAATGACCATCAGTTGCCTTCATCTTCTTGAGTACCTTACACAACATATATTCCACCCTTACACCACTAGACTTTGGTTCACAGTTCCTTGGAGGAACATAGAGACCACTTATGTCATTTTTGTACTTCTTACGCTTTTTTAGTCACCATTATCTTCGCCTCTACTCCTATCCTTGTATTGGCCCCGATTGTAATTATTGCCTCTATAATAGTTCCGACCTTGGTTCCCTGACCTTGACGCCAAGAATCTATGTTAGACCCTTGCACATTGGTCTGAAAACTTGCCCCTTGATCATTTAGATAATTGGGTTCCTCTTTATACTTTGATTCTCCTCCATCATTTCTCGGGGCCTTGCCGTGACAACCAACTACATTAACCTTTTCTGTACCGACTCCCATAATATGTTTAGCAAGGAGTCCCATTGTGGTTTTTGATCTCGCAATATCATGATCTTGCTCTTCATCCTTCCTTCTCTGCTTTGTAGACATACCTACCGCATAAGTACCTGCCGAAACTCTGACTCTCTTGTGTGCCATGCATGGTTGGTTTAGGTGATCCTATCAAAGACCTCAGTAGCCTCAAAATATGTATGACTCATGAATGTTCCTCCAAAGGCAGTATCCACCACCGCCTTGGTATTAGCATTAAAATATCTTCAACAGCGTATCATATGGGATCTTGTGGTTGGGTAGCTTTTTCAGCTTCTTGTTGAATCGCAACCAGGTCTCATGAAGTTCTTCAGAATTCAACTGCCTGAAGTTATAAATTTCATCTTTTAGCTGCAACGCTCTGGAAGGTGGAAAGAATTTCTCAAAAAACGCCCTTTTAAGCTCTCTCCAAGTAGTAATGGAATCGTTTGGCAATTCCGCCAACCATAGCATTGCCTCACTCCCTAGTGAAAAGGGAAATATTCTAAACCTTATTGCATTCTTACTTACACCCGTTTGTTTGTAAGCCTTGCAAATACCCACAAGATTAGTCAAATGAGTATATGCATCATCAGTAGCATGACCCGCAAATATCCCCTTCATGTTTGGCAATTGGATCATTGCACTAGTAATATCAATCTTTTTCTAAGCAGGCAAAGAGGGAGGGACAATAGCTCCGGCGGTGGCGGCCTCATCAGTATCAGCATCATCATTGTCATCAAAGTACCGGTGCCTCTGCTGGTCTGTGCCTCTGTTCCTTCTAGCTCGCTCAGCATCGATAGCTTGGCGTTGCTCTTCAGCAAGCCTAACTACCTCTCTATCTCTCGGGCGAGCCTGTTCCTCAACCAACATTTTGGTTGTTACTTCTTCCGCTGATTCTTGCCCATGTGCATTGGTCATTTTTCTTAAATTCTGTAGTGTTCACTCAAGTTCGTGATCAGTTGGAACCGGAGATGTTCCTTGGCTCCGAGTACTGGGCATACACAAAGTTGAGACCTATAAAGAAGCAAAAACAACAAAAAATAATAAAAAGTAAATAAGGAACAACAACAAAGAAAACACAATTTGATGTCACCCAAATTATACCTCATAATAAGATGTAAAGTGGTCGATGTAAAATGTAGAACCCAACCAGGGTTCGGGTCGAATCCCACGAGGAATATGGCGAGAAACTCAATTAATGCGTTTAACTACTACTATTGGCTTACTTATTTCCTGGGGAGGAAATTGTAACAAGAAATAATGAAAAACAGTAGAGAGCAATGGGTAGATCCTTGATTAAAATTGGTTGTATTCAAAAAATGAGTTGACTAGGATTGTGTTTCCTATGACTTCATAACCATAAGGAATTTTATATTAGTGATTTATTCTGGTATTTAACATGCAATATCGGTAAGTTAACTTAACCTAAATGGTTGGTCCCCTACTTAGATGATTATCACCACGCAACGTGATACGTTTGCGGATGTACACTTGATTAACCCTTACCCTTGATATCGAAAGAGCTATTCCCGGACAAGGTCAAGCTATTAGATGAGGGTTGATAGCCTCAAATCTCCGTTGTTAATCCCTTTTTCCATTCATTACCCCCTTGATCTAGTGAGTAAGAAGAAGGCAAACTCCAACATTCACAAACATTAAGAAGCAATTAAAACGACGGAAAAAATAATACATGCACCAACCCCATTCAAGATTCACTAAGTATTTTTGCCTATGTGTGTTAATTCATCATGGTTCCCACAACCCTAGTTATGATTTTAGCTACTCATTCTTGAAGGATTACAATTAAGAGTTGTAGAAAAAATTATAGTTATAACTTACAATAATTAGTATAAGAAACTACACATCTTGATTAATCAACAAGAATCTAAGATCAATAATTCCAAATTTGTTTGCAGCCACAATTCCAAGAACAAAATTATGAAGGTTGTTTCTTGAACCTTAATGTCGATCAACAATAATGAAAAATATGATAAAAATTGTAAAAAAGCATAAACTTCAAAAATAAACCTACATAAGGTATTTATATACTCTAAACAAATACTTTCCTAATTTAATAAGGAATACAGGTCGGTAGTGGCAACGACTCGTAAGTGTCCTAACGAGTCATGGAATGTAGTGGCAGCTCGTGCTCAGTAAGAAGATCCCTCCGGAGGACATGTCACCTAATGACTCATTAAGTGAGTGGACGAGTCATGAATTCCCCCATTTCTTCTGAGTCCTAAAATTCCAGTGTTTGGAACAACTCCCCATAGTCGCTTATGATGACTCGTTGAGTCTCCTAACGATTCATTGCTCCATCTGTCCTGACACTTAGCCTTTTTGATCAGTTTCAGCTTCCATTCCTCATGAACCTCCTAACGAGTCATGGCCAAAGATGACGAGTCATGATGTTGATCTGTTGTCACCATATTGTCCAGCTGAGTTTCATGCTTTCAAGGCTATTTTCTTCTATTGGACCAGGGAATGAGTCATTACAAGATATCACGACTCGTTACATTGCTGACATTCCAGACTTAGCCTATTTTTGACTCATTATTCCCATTTCATGTTCCGAACCTATGTCCCTAAAACACTTACCAAAAACACATATCTATATAAACTTACCCGGGATTAGCAAATTTTCTTAGTTTTATGCGCCAAAGGTGCTGTAAAACTACGACACATCATGGGTCAATTCCCCTCATGTTCCAAAGCATGTTTTATGATTTACGAGCATACCTTATATACAAATAGATTATAAATTCATGATTTCAAATTTTTAGAAATTATGCCCTATTATTCAAGTTTTATGAAAAGTCAAGTTTATGATTCATTATTTCAAGTATATTGAGATATATAGCATGAATGAATATTTATGAATTACCCATGCATGAATCTTTGATTTTGACTTATGAAGTCTACTTAATGTGTGCATAATTTTATGATTTGGGCAAGCCCACACAAGCTAAGTATGTTTTCATGATTCAGCTTAGGTTTATAAGATCAACTTACCATATGGTTTGGAGCCAACATTCCTAATTCAGCTTATGGTATGTTTGGAGCCAGGAATCCCTATGTTCAGATTTCAGACTATGCATGTAATTATGATTTCAGCTTCGTTGAAAAATGATGGGAGCACTATGCATGTTTTTGGGAGTAGTGTCTAGCACCGAGTAGGCTTTGGGTTCCAAGGTTCCCCAATCTCAGAACTATGCGCCAATGTAGGTATATATTTATTTTGGGATCTCCCTTGAGAGTTTTCCCCACGAACAAGGGGCCTCATCTTGATATCGATATCATGGTATCATCCTTAGCCCTAGCAAGATTTTGAATGGATCTGCCCACTTGGGTGTGATAGTTGGGGCATCACGTAAGCTCTATCGTGATGGTATTGGTTATGAAGAGTCTCCCATTGTTCCTCATGATTTCAGTTATTCATGTTCATGACTTATGACATTATGTTTAATAGTAAGTTTGACCCAATGATCAATTTATGAGCTTTTACTTATGATTTCAGCTATGACAAGTCATATGATTTATATTTTTAGCTTTGGATCATTTTTTTCATATATGATACTTAGTTTATGACTATATATGTTTCAAATTCAGATTTTAGCATGGAGTCCTTACTCTCATGATATATTGATTTATATTTATATGCATGATTTTAGTTAACATTTACTCAGCATGTTTTACTTACCTTACATACTCAGTACATTTCAAGTACTGATCGCATACTCTATGTTGTATCATTTCATGATATGGGTCCGAGCGATCAGACTCAGTTTCGCTGTTAGTCCAGCATTTCCCTGCAGCGCAGCTCAGTTCCCATTGTTTGTGAGTCCTCATCATCCAAGAACATTAAGTTTAGTGTTTGATTATGCTATTTCAGTTTCAAAATTTAGTGAGCTAGTTAGGGATGTTGTCCCATCAGCTCATCATACAGTTTACAGGCTTATCAGGCATTATGTAGACTTTTCAACTTTATAGGATGTTGACTCCATTTCTGATTGTTAGGTTATTCTTATTTTCTCTTATTCATGTTAAAGTTATCATTTTCCTCTTTGATGCATGCTTTTTTGTTGTTATGTTCATGTCATGGGTCAACTTTGAGCCATTCGTGGTTCTAGGTCCCATGTCACAGTCCAGGATCTTAGCTCGGGTCGTGACATGCAGACTCTCAAGGATCACTAGCTATTTGTTAAATTCAGCAAGTGTGAGCTTTGGCTAAACTCAGAGCATTCTTGGCTCACGTGGTATCTAGTAAGGGTGTACAGATGGAGTCTTAAAAGATAGAGGCAGTGAAGAATTAGCGTACGTTATTCCTACATATATTAGGAGCATTTTGGGTTTAGCTGGCTACTACAGGAGGTGTATATAGAGATATTCATCCATTGCATCACCATTGACTAAGTTTACCTAGAAGAAGGTCAAATTCCAATGGTCCGATGCTTGTGAGAAGAGTTTTCAGGAGTTAAAGACTCGACTCAATTCAGCCCCAGTATTGACCCTACCAGAGGGAACGGATAGCTTTGTTGTGTATTGTGATGCTTCTATTGTTTGTCTTGGTTGTGTGTTCATGCAGCATGGCAAGGTTATTGCATATGCCTCTAGACATCTTAAAACTCATGAGAAGAATTATCCCACGCATGACTTAGAGTTGGCAGCGGTTATATTTTCCTTGAAGATTTGGTGGCACTATTTGTATGGGGAGCATGTGGATATGTTCACGGACCACAAGAGCCTTCAGTATGTGTTTTTGTGGGAAAGGAGATGGTTGGACTTCTAAAGGATTATGACATGATTGTCCTTTATCATCCTGGTAAGGTCAATGTAGTGGCACATGCTCTTAGTAGGTTGTCCATAGAGAGCCTATCCCATGTCGAGAATGGGAGGAAGGAGTTGGTGAAGGATGTGCATAGGATCGCTCATTTAGGGATTCACCTTATCGATGCGATAGATGGCGGTGTTATTGTTCAAAATGGATCAGAATCTTCATTGGTGAAGGATGTTAAGGCAAGGCAAGACAAGGACCCTATCTTAGTGAAGCTAAAGAAAGTTGTCTAGAATCATAATGTAGAGATTTTCTCCCAAGGGGGAGATGGTATACTCCGATATTAGGGACGATTATGCATTCTGACTATAAATGACTTGAAAGAGAAGAAGTCGAGCGAGGCTCATGCATGTCGGTACTCTGTCCATCCATGTGCCACCAAGATGAATCGTGATCTACGGGAAGTCTAATGGTGGAGTGGCATGAAAAAGGACATTGCGGAGTTTGTGGTTAAGTGTCCGAATTGCAAACAGGTGAAGGTTGAGCATCAGAGACCTGAAGGTATGCCTTAGGATATTAGCATTCCCACTTGTAAGTGGGAAGAGATCAATATGTACTTCATTACAGGCTTGCCTCGTACACGCTGACAGTATGACTCTATATGGTTGATTGTGGACAGGTTGACCAAATCAGCCCATTTCTTACCAGTCAAAACTACGGATTCAGCCAAGGATTATGGTAGGCTCTACATTCGAGAGTTGATTTAGTTGCATGGTGTTCCTTTGTCCATCATCTCAGATTGGGGTACTCAATTTACCTTTCAATTTTGGAGGTTATTTTAGAAGGGACTTGGTACTCAAGTGAAGCTTAGTATAGCTTTTCACCCGCAAACTGATGGTCAAGCTGAGCAGATCATTCAGACTCTTGAAGATATGTTGAGAGAATGAATGATTTATTTCAAGGGTATTTGGGATGATCACTTTCCTCTTATCAAATTTACCTACAATAACAGTTATCGTTCTAGCATTCAGATGGCTCCGTTTGAGGCTATTTACGGGCGGAGGTCTCGATCACCTATTAAATAGTTTGAGGTAGGTGAGGCTATGTTAATAGGGTCAGTTTCAGTGCATGAGGCTATGGAGAAAGTTCATCTCATTAGGGAGAGGCTTAAAATAGCTCAGAGCCGTCAAAAATCTTATGCGGATGTTAGGAGCAGAGAGCTTGAGTTTGAGGTTAATGATTGGATGTTTCTAAAGGTGTCTCCCATGAAGGGAGTTGTGAGATTTGGTAAGAAGGGGAAGCTTAGTCCCCGATATGTTGGTCTTTATAGGATCCTGAGGCGAGTTGGCAAGGTGGCATATGAGTTGGAACTACTAGCAGAGTTAGCCTCGGTGCATCCAGTTTTCCATGTATCTCTATTGAAAGAGTGCATTGGCGACTCAGCTTTTGTTGTTTCGGTAGAGAGCATTGGGGTGAAGGATAGCCTTACCTATGAAGAAGTTCCGGTTGAGATCCTTGATCGTCAAGTTCAGAAGTTGAGGAACAAGGAAGTAGCTTCAATGAAAGTGTTGTGGAGGAATCAGCTTGTTGATGGAGTTGCATGGGAAACCAAAGCAGATATGGTGGCTAAATACCTACATCTTTTTCCTTCCGGCTCAGTTCCAACATGAGGCACTAGTTTCCTCCTTTGTACTCTATTCAGCTTCATGTCAAGGTCATGTCTCTCATTTTCTTTCATGTCATTGCATGCATGGGTGTTTCATGAATTTAGTTCAATCATGTATTTCAGTCCGAAGTCAGTCACTCCGATAGTTTTCAACTATGGTTGTTCAGTATTGGGATTGCAGTTCCTTCCCTAGCCCTCTAATTTGCTTAAGTCAACATGGGAGGATGCATGTTCCCAAGGGGGAGATATTTTAACACCTTGAGCCTAAAAATGACTCCTTGAAGGAAAAGAACTGAAATTTCAAATCTGGTGCAGGTGAGATAGTGGGACTGATGGCCCGTCCGGTAGGCAGTGGACCATTGTTGTAGCATTGCTTCATGACGATGAGCATGACAGCCCATCACATATATCATCGCACATAGGTCTTAGTTTCCCTTTGTGATGGCAGGTTCGCTTGACCGTCAAGGGAGTTACCACCCATCACGACTACTATCGTTAAGGGGGAAGTAAGGACTGCCTCTGGTTATGGACCGATGGTATGGGCGATGAAATGTAGGTTGTGTGACGGCCCTTCACGTCCACCGTCGGTATGAGAAATGGTTTAGTTTAGCCCGATTTTCCATGGTTAGTTTGGTAATTTTCTAAGCTTCTAATCCTTAAGTGACGTTGTCTGGGCTTCTTAAAGAGTGTATTAAGAGGTTTAACCTAGCCTAAGCCCTTATTCTTTCAAAACAATGGTGAATTGAAGATGCTCTCTCAAGATCAAGGTTAGGGTTCTTCATCAAATCTCTTCCAAACTTTCTTGGGATTTCAAGACAAGTTTAGGAGTCAATTTACCCAGGTATGTAGGGTCATGCATGGGGGAATTCTTCCACCCTCATGCCCAATTTTATCCTTATTTATGATTTTAAGACTCCAATCATGTTATGTTGACATTCTAGGGTTTTACCCAATTCCATGAAATCTTCCATGCTATCTCTATGGGGTTTAATCCTCTCATGTTTCAATTGATGTTTTATGGATGTTAGGGAAAATTTAACCCCTCAATTTACTTCTTAATACATGAGTTCATTTTTATGAAGATATGCCCTATTATGTATGATTTATGAATTTCAAGCTTATTAGTTCATGATTTCAAGTATGAAAAATTATCAAGTATGCATGAATAATTATGAAATGTTAAGCTTATAATTTATGATTTCACATTATGAATACTTACTCAAGTATGCATATGATTTTGATTAAATTCAAGTTTATGTTTATGGCCGACCCACGGGCCTAATTCATGGTTAGTGCACATATTTTAAGCATGTTTATGAACCTCATGATCTCAACTAGCCCATGTACTTCAAATATGTTTCATGATTATGATATGAGCACTATATATGTTTTTGGAGTAGTATTAACACCGAGTAGATGGGGTTCCAGCGTACCCAGGTCTCAGAACTATGTGCCAGTGTGCCATGATGGGGTCCTCCACGAGACTGTCTTCCATGCACGTATGGGCCACCCATTAGTGATACCCTGCCTTTTTTCATGGTTCTACCCTTGGAAAGGTATGAACACTCTCCCGACTAGGGTTTTATAGGTCGAGCTCCATGTATGATCACGAAGGGTATGTCAGTTATAAGAATCTCCAATTGTTCCTCATGTTTTCAGTTATTTATGTTCATGACTTATGTTATTATGTTTTATAGCATATTTGACCAATTGATCAGTTTTTGAGTTTTCACTTATTATTTCAAGCATGATTGATAACGTCCAAACTCACCCTTCTTTAAAAAAGAGCATAAATGGTCGTTGTATCAAAACAAATAACCCGACGGTTGTCGAGGTCGGATCCCACAAGGAATGTCAGCTGATCACACATGTTACACCCCATAAACTTCTGTAGTATGATCGGCAGGCGCGTATGTACATTGAGAATATTAGCATATAAAACCTCCGGAAGAAGGCTCGGGAGGTGAACTCACGAGCGCGTTGTCAAGCGGACGGGAGTCGAGGCCAGGAGGCTAGCTGCGCGGGGTGCGGCATCGCATAGCTTGCCCTAGCGCAGGCAGT
>JACEIK010001617.1:95927-113074 GCA_018107945.1 Datura stramonium | reverse complement strand
GTCTTTCCCCGGGCCTTTTCCTAGCATGTATGGCATTCAAAAACTCTTAACCAACATGCGAATAGGCCATCTACATGTCGAGTATTTACGGGGTGTAACAGAACGTCAGGTTACTCGGTGCTAGACACTGCTCCAAAAAACATGCACATTAGGCTCGTATGTAAATCATAAACATCATTCATGATATTCATGGCCAAAAGAACATTAAAATCATTGATCCCCATTTAAATACATGTTTATCCATGAATCTAGGGCCCAAGAATCGGCCAATGTCATAAATCGATCAATCAAGAAATTCATATCATAAATCATAAATCATACTTGAACATGTGGGCATTGCCCAATACTTTAACATGCTTGAAAATAGTCAATTCACTTGAAAATATGATTATAAACATGGGTAACTTGAAAATATTGTTTTTATCAATAATATCTCATCATACATGAATATTCTTCCTAAATCTCAACTTTCATAAACTTCTCATAAATGGGCATTCAAATGTGTAAAGCTTGAAACATGATTTTAATGGAAAACAATGTAAAACTTTCCCATGATTTATAATTCAATAATAAAAACTCATTTAGATCATATCCATGTAGATAATTACAAATTTCATGCATTGTGTTAAAACCCCATAGAATCAACATAGGAGTTTCCCTGTTTTAGAGAAAGTTTGGGCGTGGGTGTCAACGCATTCACCCATTCATAACCCTACTACCTGGGTAAGATCTAATTTTACCAATCCTTGAAAGCCCAATGAAGATTGAAAGAAAGCTTGAAGAAATCTAACTTAATCACCTCCCAAACCCCTTCAACATGCATGCATGAATGTGAATGAGCCAAGGATAGATTTTTCCCTCATAAAACACTGCATTTCAAGCCTTAAATGACGTAGTTTAGGACCCTAGGACTCAGGAATGATGAAAATACCCTTAATGAATTTCCTAAAAATTCTGCACTGGCAGTGATAACAACCGATCCTACGGGTCGTGCCTTGATACCACGACTCGTGGTGTCCAACTGTTACATATCCTTCCAATCCTTAACTTCTCAAATTCTAATCTCACGACTCGACAAGATGAGTCCATACATCAGACGACGATCCGTTGGATCCTCTTGTTACTTCCCCCTAATGACCTGCTTGGCTTTCTCACGAACCACACCACGACTCATGCCTCCTTCCAACGAGTCGTGGTTTCTATCCATCACCTTGACTGGAGATTTTCCTACTCCTTCCCATGGTTACTTACCATGATTCATTGTTACTCACCACGAGTTGTCCTACGACCCGTTACTTCCTCCTAGACTAAGGACCAGTCTCTCCAAGGCCACAAACAACGACTCGTGACATCAAACCATAGGTCCTTTACCCGTTACTCTCAACTTCAACCTTGTTGTACCTTGATAATGTCCAAAATATATTCTTAAGTCAAAGAATATAAACGGTCGTTGTATCAAAACAAGTAACCCGATGAGTGTCGGGGTCGAATCCCACGAGGACTAGGGAGTGAAGAATTCGTGCGTCGATTGAGAAATTGATATTAGCTTGCACCATATAGATTTAACATAAAAACAAGCAAAATTGGGGAAATAAACATTGCAGAGAATTACACAAATTTTCTTAGTGAACTAAAAGTAAAAGGATCACCTAAGTTGTTGACAATTGTGTGAAATACTAGAGGTGAAGTATAGATGAAATACTAATTAGATCGGGATAGGCCAAGTCATCTTCATAAGTTCAATAAGTGGAAATAATCTCGGGAAATAGGTATCCTCGGCTTCCCACTACTAGATTTCCTTCCAATACTTAATTATTCTCTCCCAAGGAAAAATCAAGCAAGTATAGATAGACCAATATCATCATCATGGATCTTCATTAATAGATTGAAGGGAATCTAATAGATTTACACTTAATTGAACATCATGAAGCTGACTCTAGAAATACCCAATCCAATTAAGTATTCATCATCACACACCTCTTGTTAATGATTTCTGCTACTCATAGTTAAGAAATTCAAAAACAAAATCATCAATAACATCAATGAATTTAATAAGAAGAGTAGATAAATTAGAAACACAGTTATCCTTCACTACATCTGAAACTTAATATTATCAAAGAAGTAAGTAAAGAAGAGTATCTTCTACAAATTCCAATCAAAATCCCTTTATCAGCTAAGAAATTGTCTTCAGCTAAAAGAGGAAATAATGATGTGATGTGTACTTGGCTTTTCTCTCTAACTCTATATCTTCTTCCTCTCTCTTTTTCTTTCTCCTCTTTGCAGAGTAATTCTCTTTCTATTTATAACCTAAAAAGTAGGGTACTTTTCCTTCCTTTTTCAGCAATGGACAGTTATACCCTTAATAGCATCATTCTGAAAAAGGCGAAGGTACTGGCGGTTCGCCGATGAAATCTGTGAACCACCGGATACTTGCTCTTCTTCTGCATTTATTTCCAGTGAACTTAAGTGGTTCATCCGGTGTTTTTCCGATGAATATCTTGTACACCCGGATCTTCCATGCCAATTCAAGAATTTACTAAGTGTTATTCGGCGACTGCACCGGCGTCTCGTACTGGTGACTCATGAACCGCCGGTAGCATTTCTCTCTTGAGGCAGTGACTTTCAGCTTTTAACCGACGATTCGCCTGTTAACACCTGTGATTTTCTGCTTATACACATTTCCTCCTTTTTACTCTGTTTTTGCTTTTTTTTCAAACTTAGGCATCTGCACACAACAAAAGCAAAAAGGGCATAAAATCCATATAATCAACTAAGGAACTAAAACTCAAGTTTTAAAGTCTAATGAATTGGTGAATTACCAACTCATCAAACCCCCAAACTGGAACAATTGCTTGTCCTCAAGTAATGCAATATTTCAACTATTGATGAAAATGTCACATTTTTTCACAATTAGAGTTCGCCAATCACTTATACTATGACAACCCAAAAATACTCACCATACTCCCTGAAAATAGAAGGAAATACCCCAAAAGACCAAAACAATGAAGATGTTTCAAGCAGGTAACAACTTTCTATCAAGTGAAGCTTTGAAAGGAATCATTAACCGTACAAGGGCATTTTTCAACCAAGTCACACACATAGCATCTTAAGTTGTAATCACTGAAAATTCAAAACTTTCCTTAGAGTTTGCACTCCTTGTTATATGTCCATATGAACTCTAAATGCTCTGGCATCCCTAAAAGGAATGATGCCACTCAACAAATATAAGGATCCCTACTCTCTTGGCTCTTTGATCATTTCAATGCATATCAGGGATTAATTGGAAGAGGCACTCACACTCACTCTCCCAAAAGATATCTTCATGCATACACTTGACCCATAGGCTTGCCCTTCAAGTAGTTCGCCACTAATGTAGAGTAGCTGCACCTAGAATCACTTAAGACTTGTGGGTTGTGATGTAGGCTTAAGGTCAGGGTAGGATGAACATTTGGATATAGTGACTAGATCCTCCCTAATGCTTTTCATAACATACCTTACATCAATTTTTCTCACTCAACCTTCATTTCACTCCCCTTCTTGTTGTTTCCTTTTATTTCTTTAATACTCTCCCTTATAACCCCTCTTTTGTTTCCAAAACTAACCTTATTACCTCAATAGGAAACACCAATTCACACAACTAGTCCTTTTTTATTAATCTTTTTGCACACTTTGGACAAAAGGTGATGTTCCCTTCACACTATGATTCTTGTCTTTCCCCCTTTATTTTGCATACCCCCAAACTTATGCTCTTGCCTCATTTTCCACATTTTTTTCTCATTCCCTTCTTCTTAGGCCTCGAGCCTTACTTCAACACTTATCTTGTCATTAGCATATAGGGAGAATGGGAGACGAAAGAGGTATTAAGAATGGTCTTAAGGCATGTAATGTGGTTGACAAGGAAAGATTTTACGGCTCAAAATTGGCTAACAAGGATAAATGATCATGGAGGGATTATGGTCGAAGTGGCTGGACAACTAAGGGCCTAACTCATTTTCTTGGTGCCACTACAATTAGGATTTCGCCTACAATCACATTTAGGGAAAGTTCTAGACAAGATGTAATGCACAAGATTCACAAAAATATCCTCGCCACACAAAGCTTCACCCTTATAGGGTCTACAAATTTTTTTCCCAAACAAAACGTCACATTAGGACATCAAGCAAGCAAACATAACAAATCAAGCAGGGAATTTACAATGTACAATCAAGATTACTATGCTACGGTGTCAACATTTTCTTATTATCTTCATCTTCATGCCCTTGTTTTCACATTCTCATTTCAACACAAGAAAAAATTAGTTGATCCCTCTTAAAACAACTTCACAACAAACTCAAAGTGACATGGAATTTCCATTAGAAATCTCGCCACTCAATCCATCATCGGAAAAAGCCAACCCGGTTCGAGGCCAAAAATAACTAAAATAAAATTAAAAAATTGCTCCTTAGGAAAGAATCGATGTTCAAAAGAAAATCTGAGGAGCTTTAATTTGTACCCTACTATTTATAGTGGCGAAGAAGAAACACAATTTTGAGGTCATATTATTCAAGATTTTCAAAAGATGATACTTACAATCAAAGACCCCATTTAATCACTAATTACCATTCATAAAAAGAGACAAACCAATTCATTCATTCATTCATAGAACAAAACACGCTCGACAAGGAAAATCATCAATCACAATAGCTTACAAAGGCTGGACTTACTAAAACTCAAATTAAAAAAAAAACAGGAAGAATTTTTTTAAGAAACAAATAATCTCCCTCAATCAACAGCGCTAATCCCTCCCTCCACTTAAAATGATACATTGTCCCCAATGTAAATATGCAAAAGGAAAATAGGAGAAGGGACAAGGAACTCCCTGAACAGGTCACACCTCTTCATCATCAGCCTCAGCGTCACCACTATCACCTCCGCTAGCATTACCAAGCCCAACAAAATCGTCACCCATCCCTTTAAACAAGTCATCAATTGTCCCCTGAGCTGAAGATGGAGAAGCCATTGCAACATCCAAAGCACTCATGTCGGGCACTTCCACTTAAGTCCGACTGTTCCACTCCTGTACCTCAGTTCGGAGGGACGTGACTTCCCCTTCTATTACATCCACCCTCCTACACAAAGTGGCGACATTCTCGTACAATGATTTGAGATCCTTCTTGATTGTTTTGGCAATGAGTTCTGGGAGGCTCTTATCCAAACGTTGAAGTTGGCTTTCGTGCGAGTTTTTCATCTCCATAAGGCGATGGAGACCACTTGACTAAGAATATTGGAGAGGTGGAGAAACTCTTTACTGGGGCGTGTCACCCGATGCTTAGCCTGACATGTAAGGCTGGGGCACATTGGATTCAAGGGAGATTGGAGATTAGGCTGACTTGTGGGAGAGGGCTTCTTCTTGTACACCGAAGGCTTGCAAGTGCTTCTGTTTCACTTCCGGTGCCTCGACGTCTCTCTTCCTATCAATGGTATTTACCCCTAGAGCAGAGGAAAGAGTCTCATCCGAAAAAAGAGGCACTCTGACTGTTGCACAAAGTTGGGAGATCAAAACAACATATGGCATGGAATTGCTGGACTGCCGAGCCTTTTTCTTAATCTGTTGAGCTACAATTTTGCCAAAGTTGATGGGGACCCCCGACATAATGCAAGAATCAGGATGGCTGCTTCCATGGTGACTCACTGCTCATTCTTGGATGGGATGATGCGAAAACAAATAAGGTCAAACCACAGCTTGGCCTCAAACTTTAAATCGTGGCGAGAGATTTCACCACCCCTGGAGGCCCAGAGAGGAGTATCAGCAGCAATAATGCTAGCCAAGCACTCATACTGGTCCTTCATATTGGCCACCCATGCCATGTACTCCGTAGCACAGTCTATTTCATCTTCCCAAAACAAATAATTTATAGCAGCTCGGGTGATATCAACTTCCACCCCGCGAATCATCACCGAAAGCAAGCAGGGAAACTCATCCACTTTACCCCGATGTTGCAGGCTCTCTTGGCGGGCCTGATAGGAGGCATAGAACTTTGTGACAAGGCTGGGATAATATGGTGTCAACGGGTTGGTAAATGCATGCCATTACCGGTGGGTGAACTGCTCGGCGATATTAGGGAAATCACTTTCCAACCCGGCAAAGTCAAACCTCTTCTCCATCGTGATAGAGCGTCCCGAGAAGATGACATAGTGTTCCTTCATATTCGAAACACAAAGAATGACGGCTTCCTTCGTGTTGGCTCTTGGTGGAGTAGCCTTTGCTTTGCCTTTGCCCTTGCTAGCAGATGAAGCAGGGGCCTTTCCCTTACCGGTGTTCTTGGAGGATGACATGATTTGTGTTTCTGAAAGAGATATGTTAGTGACAAGATATTGAAGTACAATTTACAAGAAAAGAAACTAATCTAAACAAGAACTGAGAAGAAAAGAAAAATCAAACAACCATTCAAAGAGTAGGTGGTACCGGCTGACAACCAGAGGTTCGTCGAAGACCATATGCGAGCCGCCAACTTGGACACCATACTTAATAGAGCACTGGGGAAATAAAGCCATTTTTAATGGTTCAAGCGGCGTTTCACCGGTCACATTTCGTGAATCACTTAAGTAGCGCCGAATTCAGTTAGTAGCCAGGACCAATTTCAGAATGAATTGGCGCCCCAAATGGCGTTTCGCCGAATCTAAATGGGGAATTACCGGTCCCTGTTTTCCCCAATTATGACTCAATACTCACAAACACCCATTATCACACATTCACAACAAAACATAATACCACCAACTATACTCCATTCACACATATATTTATGACGTTTAGCCCTTAAGATTGGTGTCACCCGGTCTATCATCGGGCAAAATGTTGTGCTAGATGTAAATGGGTTACTCAGACTTCACCCTTTTCATAATTTTATCACAAAAACAAATATCCAATCCATTTATAAGTAAAACACATTCTAGATTTCAACAAGGAATAAAAGTGAAATATTACTCTTACAAAATCAAGTACCTATACTATATTTAAAACAAGGGCAAGAGAAATGTTACCGAATTGGAAAAACACTTGCACACTCTGTTAAGCTTCAAAAATAAAAATAACTCACAATTTCAATGGCACCTTCAGATGATTGAGCATAGAGCAGATAGTATGAGTGAAGTGATTTTGATGGTCAAATAGGGATGTGTATTTATAGGTGGAAAGTGGGAATGTGAAAGGTTGAGGGGAAGGTGGGGAGTTTAATGTGGGTGTGTTTGTGGGAAGTTGGAAGATGAAAAGGTGGGAAAATGGAGAGGGTGAAAATGAAAAAAAAAATGTAGGGAATAGGGAATGTTGGGTAATGGAGAGACAAGAATGGAAAGAAAAATGTTGGAAAGAGGGAAGCTATGGGAATATTTGCAGAATTAGGGTGGTTGGTTAGGCATTTGAGATTTTGTTGGCCCATCTATTTAGATTCTCCCCTTTTTACTCAGTACGAGCCTCGACCGGCGGTTCGCCGCTGTGCTTCATTTGAACTTGTATTGTGCCCATTGATCTGATTCCATCCAGCGATGCACCAGCGTTTCATAAATTGAACTTGTGTACCGCCAGTCATCCGCCGAATCAGTGGCCTAGCTTCAGGTTCTCTGTTTCAGATCGACGATACACCGGCGACCCATGAATCTGGTTCGGCGGTTCGCCGGTGGCCTGCCGATTCTTCATTTCAAGCCTCAGCTTTTTACTTTGAGCTCTATCGTTCTCGGTGATCCACATTTTTGGATCGGCAGTTCACCGGTCTCTCGCCAGATCTTTCTTCCTGATTTGCTTCTTAATTTGATTCTCATTCCTCAGATCCTACACAAACAAAAAATCAAATAAATCAATAAACACTTAGGTTGCCTCCCAAGAAGTGCCTTATTTATCATCGCGCCACAACGTAGTCTTTATTTAATTCTTCATTTCCGACGAGTCATCATCCGATTTCGTCTCCCTCAGCTTCAATGCCTTATCCTCATAATCATTTTGCAATACTCCAATCATCTTGCATTCGGGTGGAGTTCTAGCTGACGGACATACCTTGAAGGTGACTTCCTCACTACCAACCCTAAATTTTAACTCTCCAAGATCCACATCCACCACTTCTCTCCCGGTAGCCAACAATCGTCTTCCTAAAATAATGGGAACTTCCACATCCATGTCACAATCCAGAATAACAAAATCAGCTGGGAGAATGAACTTTTCCACTTGCACCAGTACATCTTCTAGCACCCCACATGTCTTTCGATTGACCTGTCTGCCATTAGTAGCCACATCAATGTCGGTTTCGTTCTTCCTAGGCCTAATTTATTACTAATGAGTTGGGGCATTAGATTTATCCTTGCATCGAGAACAAATAGAGACTTCTTAAACACACAAATCCTAATCGTGCATGGAATTGTAAAAGCTCTGGGGTCTTCCCTTTTTGGGGAAAGGTTGCTCATCATTACCGCACTACAATGGTGCGTCTTCTCTTCCTTTCCAGTATAAACCACCTTCTTCTTTTTAAATAAGTCTTTTATAAATTTGGCATAATCGGGCATTTGGATCAAAGTGTCCACTAATGGTACGTTTATGGACAACTTTTCTAAACATGTAAACAAACTTCTTAAAATGATCCTCCTTCTTTTTCTTGGTAAGCCATTGTGGATATGGTGGTGGGATTCTTGATTCAACCCTATCATCATCCGGGGCCTTCATGCCCGCCTCTTCATCATCAAGTTGAATGTGGATCTCATCATCCTTTTCCTCTGTTTCTTCCTCAATTTTTTCTTCATTCTCCGGAGTTATTGACATTTTATCAACCTCATCATCATCAACTACTTTCGGGTTCTCCACTTCACTAGGCTTTCCCGAGGCATCTCCAACCCTCTTGCCACTTCTAGTGACAATAGTCATACATTGACCATCTTTCTTCGGATTAGGCATTGTGTCACTAAGTAATGTTCCCTTCATTCTAGGGTTCATTTGGGCAGATAGGTGATTCAGTTGAGCTTCCAAATATTTATGGATTCCTAGTTTGAACTCATTGTTTGAGCGAGGATAGACACCTCCCCTATTAATTCTTTCACCCCACTTTCTGTCGACTCCACCTTCTTTAAAACACTTGAGAGCATTTCTTCAATTTTGAGCTACCCGAATCACTTACTCCTGGATGGTTTTAAGGATTTCCAATCTTAGGAGGTTGAATTTATGGATTTGCACTTCGATGGTAACGATCACCTTCTTGGTTTGGCTCTCTATTGCTCCACCTCTCATTCCTTTCAGGCCATCCTTGCTGTTCATGATTTCTCCACCCTTTGTTATCATCCCTTGGGTGCCACGGGCCTTGGTTTTCTCCTTGGAAGCCAGGTTGAGGACCTCCCATTTGGTTACACATATATTGGCATTCTTCTTCATATCTTGGTGGTGAAGGCTCTCTTTTGGGGGGGTTCATTAAGGGTATGTTTTACCTTNCTTGGAAGCCAGGTTGAGGACCTCCCATTTGGTTACACATATATTGGCATTCTTCTTCATATCTTGGTGGTGAAGGCTCTCTTTTATATTGCAGGGGACCTTGCATTCCCACAACATATACCACCTTCGGACCTGCTCCCATCGCATGCTTGGTCATCAATTCTAATTATGTCATCATCTTGGCAAGAGTCTCATCCCGCTCATCATTGCTTTTTCGCAACTCTGCTGCCAATGCACTTGAGCTGATCTCATGAGTAGACATACTCGTCTCCCTTGTGTGCCAAGCCCTGTTTGTTTTTTTCATTCAGTCAAGGAGAGCTTTGGCTAACCCATATGTTTGGTCCATAATTGATCCCCCAACTAGGTTGTTGGCAATGGATTTGTTGATTGAATCAAGGTCCCTATAGAAGCTTTGGAGAACTACTCCATCCAGTAATCCATGTTTTGGGCAAAGAGCAACCTTCTTTTTAAACCTTACTCATGCCTCATGCAAAGGCTCTCCTTGTTCTTGTCGGATGTTTTTGATATCATCTCTCAGTTGTAAAATATTTCAGGGAGGGAAAAACCAATCTAGGAAAGCCTCGGTTAACTCTTGCCACGAAGTCATACACCCCGGAGGAAGTTCCTCCAGCCACATTGTGGCTTCCCCCGTCAATGAGAAAGGGAAGATTCTCAACCTGATTGACTCTTGACTAATGTTTGTGATGTTGAAGGGTTGGCAAATTTCTAATAAATTCTTCAAGTGTCGATTTGCATCTTCACTTGGTTTGCAGCCGAAAATCTCTTTCATCTGCAATAAGTGCAACATGGTTCTAGTAACATGGAACACCGCATTCTCTAGTGTCAGTGGTAGGCGAATGGCTCCTGCAACTTCCAGCATCACCGGATTATCTTCTTCAAGTTTCATGTTCCCCTCCACTGAGCTATCTCCTACTTTGGAGTGATGGCTCATGAGGTGGTTAGATCCTAACAACACAGTAGTAAATCAAATCAAGTAGCTACGATGCACACTAATTAAATTTACCAATCAATCACAAGATTATAAAGCGATAGTCCCTGGCAATGGCACCATTTTTCATCTGTCCAAAATATATTCTTAAGTCAAAGAATATACACGATCATTGTATCAAAATAAGTAACCCCACGAGTGATGGGGTCGAATTCCACGAGGACTAGGGAGTGATGAATTCAAGTGTCGATTGAGAAATTGATATTAGCTTGAACCATATAGATATAACATAAAGACAAGGAAAATGGGGGGAATATAATTTGCAGAGAATTACACAAATTTCTATAGTGAACTAAAAGTAAAAGGATCAGCTAAGTTGTTGACAATAGTGTGAAATACTATAGGTGCGGTGTAGATGAAATACTAACTAGATCAGGATAGGCCAGGTCATATTAACAAGTTCAACAAGTGTGAATAATATCGAGAAATAGGTAGCCTCGGCTTCCCAGCCTATTGACTACCCCTAGCTAGAGTTTTATACAACTCTAGCTGCGATTTAGCTCACCCGAATTGAATTAGATCAGCAATTTCACTATTCCTAGCTTTTAGCTTCTAATTAGGAAGGAGAAAGTAATTTCAGCTATTACTAGAGTAATTTAAGCTATTACTAGCTTAATTTTACAACGTCTTATCCATAACTACTACTAGATTCCCTTCCAATAATTAATTATTCTCTCCCGAGCAACAATCAAGCAAGTATAGATAGACCCATATCATCATCAATGGATCTTCATTGATAGATTGAAAGGAATCCAATAGATTTACACTTAATTGAACATCATGAAGTTAACTTTATCAATACCCAATCAAATTAAATATTCATCATCACACACCTCTAGTTAATAATTTTAGCTACTCATAGTTAAGAAATTCAAGAACACAATCATCAATAGAATCAGTGAATTTAATAACAAGAGTAGATAAATCAGAAAAACAATTATCCTTCACTATAGAGGAAACTTAATAATATCAAGAAGAAAATAGAGCAGAGTATGTTCTACAAATTCCAATCAAAATCCCTTTATTAGCTAAGAAATTGTCTTCTGCTAAAACAGGAAATATTGATGTGATGTGTACTTGGCTTTTCTCTCTAACTCTATATCTTTTTGCTCTCTCTTTTTTTTTGTCCTCTTTGCAGAGTACTTCTGTTTCTATTTATACTCTGAAAAGTAAGGTACTTTTCCTTCTTTTTTCAGCAATAGACAATTATACCCTTAAAAGCGTCATTCTGAAACCGGCGAAGGTACCGACAGATTTCTAATAGAATCCGTGAACCGCCGGATACTTGCTCTTCATCTGCATTTATTTCCAGTGAACTTTGGCGGTTCACCCGGCATTTCGCCAATGCCGATCTGTGAACCGCCGAATCTTCAATGCCAATTCTAGAATTTACTGAGTGTCATTCAATGACTGCACCGGCGTCTCGCTACTGGTGACTCGTTAACCGTCAGTAGCATTTCTCTCTTGAGGCAATGACTTTCAGCTTTTAACTAGCGTTTTGCCGGTTAAAACCTGTGATTCGCCCCTTATACTCATTTCCTCCTTTTTACTCCGTTTTTGCTCTTTTCTTCCAATGTAGGCATCTGCACATAATAAAAGTAAAAAGGGCATAAAATCTACATAATCAACTCGAGAACTAGAAAAAAACTCAAGTTTTAGAGTCTAATGAGTTGGTGAATTACCAAATCATCATACCTCACCATGAACACCTCCTACAGATCATTGGTGGAACCAACGATCTATTGCATGACCCGTATGTGATAATTTTCCATATTTCTTCCAACTTCCATTCTTAAATTCCTGGGTCTAGTCTTAGTCACTTTTGGGGTATTAAAACATATGCCCCTTGGGAACATTAATCCTCGAATGTGGGAAAGCATACAAAAAATAGAGAATGCAATCATCATATTCAATTACTGATCATTTAAATTGAAAACTGATGGAATGACTACCTCCGAACTGAACTACATAGATGAACTGAATTCATAAACCATACATATATACTTTGAAATAAAATAAACTTGGGCACATGAACTTAACATGAAAACTAAATAGAGTACTAGGGAAAAACTAATACCTCAAGTTAAAACTGAGTCGGTAGGGAATAAATGTGGGTATCTAGCCATCATGTTTGCTTCGGTTTCTCACGTAGCTTCCTCAACATGTTGATTCCTCCATAGAAATTTAATTGAAGCTACTTCCTTTTTATTAGCCTTCGAACCTGATGATCTAGTATTTCAACCAGAACCTCCTCATATTTAAGGCTGTCTCACACCAACACTGTCCACCGAGACAACTAGAGATGGATCACCCAAATACTTCTTTAAGAGCAATACATGAAATACAGGATGAACAGAAACAATTCTGAGGGAAACTCCACTTCATATGCAACCTTACCAACCCGCTTCACAATCTGGTAAGGACCAACATAACAAGGACTGAGTTTTCTTTTCTTTCCAAACCTCATCACTCCCTTCATAGAAGACACCTTAAGAAACACGTAATCACCCACTTCGAGCTCAAGTTCTCTCCTTCTCACATCGGCATAGAACTTTTGGCGACTTTGAGTTGTTTTCATCCTGTCCCGTATGAGATGAACTTTCTCCATGGCCTCATGGACTGAATCTGATCCAATCATCAGAGCATCACCAACTTTGAACCAACCAATAGGCGATCTACATCTCTACCCATAGAGAGCCTCAAATGGAGCTATCTAAATACTGGAATGGTGGCCATTGTTATACGCAAACTCAATATGAGGCAAATGGTCATCCCAACTACCCTTGAAGTCAATCACACATTCTCTCAACATGTCTTCGAGAATCTGAATTGTCAGCTCCACTTGACCATCCATTTGGGAGTGAAATGTCGTGCTGAGCTTAACCCGAGTACCAAGTCCTTTCTGAAATGACCTCCAAAACTGAGATGTAAATTGGGTACCTCTATTTGATATGATGGACAAGGGCACTCCATGCAGCTAAACTAGCTCTCAGATGTATGGTTTGGCATAATCCTTCACAGAATTAGTGGTTTTGACCGGTAGTAAATGAGCGGCTTTGATCAACCTGTCTACAATGACCCAATGGAGTCATATTGTCGATGAGTGCGAGGCAACCCTGTTATGAAGTCCACATTAATCTCTTCCCACTTTCAAGTAGGAATGTTAATATCTTGGGCACACCTCCGGGTCTTTGATGCTCAACCTTCACTGCTGACAATTTGGGCACGTAGCTACAAATTCTGCGATGTCTTTCTTCATGCCATTCCACCAATAGACTTCCTGTAAGTCATGGTACATCTTTGTGGCACCTGTATGGACTGAACATCTATAGCCGTGAGCCTCATGCAACATCCGATTTCTCAAATCATCTACATTCACAACGCATAAGCGACCCTAGTATCGAAGCACACCATCTCCCCCTTTGGAGAAGACCTCTACCTTCTAATTCTGAACAACTTCCTTTAACTTTAAAAAGATAGGGTCCTCATTTTGTCTAGCTTTTACATCAGTCACCAAGGAAGATTCCGATCCGTTCTGAATAATAATTCCACCATCGGTCGAGTGAACCAGCCGAACTCCAAATCGTGCAAGTCGATGCACATCCTTCACTGGCTCTTTTCTCCCCTCATCCACTTGGGACACACTCTCCATAGAGAGTCTACTAAGTGCATCTGCTACTACATTATCCTTTCCTAAATGGTAATGGACACTCATGTCATAACCCTTAAGTAGCTCCAACCACCTCTTTTGCTTAAGATTGAGATCTTTTTGGGTAAACACATATTGTAAAATCTTATGAACCACAAACACATCTACATGGACCCCGTACAAATAACGTCTCCATAGCGTCAAGGTGAATACCACCGCCGCCAATTGAAGATCGTGGGTCGGATAGTTCTTCTCATGAACTTTCAGTTTTCTAGAAGCATATGCTATAACCTTGTCGTGCTGCATAAAACCACAACCAAGGCTGATCTTTGAATCATCGCAATACACCACAAACCCATCAGTACCCTCTGGTAGAGTTAATACTGGTGCTGAGGTGAGTCAAGCCTTCAACTTTTTGAAGCTCTTCTCACAAGCCTCTGACCATTGGAATTTAACTTTCTTTCGGGTCAATTTGGTCAATTGCACAGAAATAGATGAAAAGCCCTCGACAAATCTCCGATAGTAGCTAACTAAGCCCAAAAAGCTTCGGATATCTAAAGGATTCACCGGTCTAGACCAATTCTTCACTGCATCTATTTTTTGAGAGTCCACCTTTATATCTTCACTTGATATTACATGGCCCAAAAACGCCACTGAGTTCAATCAAAAATTGCACTTGCTGGATTTAACATATAATTGTCAGTCCTTGAGAGTCTGTAGCACCACCCTCAAATGAGGCATGCTCGTCCTAGCTCCGACAGTATATCAGGATGTCATCAATGAACACGATCACGAACATATCCAAGTATGACTTGAACCCCCTGTTCATCAAGTCCATAAAAGCTGCAGGAGCATTTGTTTGTCCAAAAGACATAACTACAAACTCATAAAGACCTCCTGAAGGTTTTCTTCGGGATGTCACTATCCTACACCCTGAGCTGATGTTACCCGAATTTGAGATGTATCTTTGAAAAGAACATGGGGCCCTGAAGTTGGTCAAACAAATCATCAATCATGGGCAGAGGATACTTGTTTGTGATGGTGACCTTGTTAAATTTCCGATAATCAATACACATTCGAAGAGAGCTATCTTTCTTTTGGAGAAAGAGAATTGGTGCACCCCATGGGGATTTTCTCAGTCTAATAAAACCCTTATCCAAAAGATCCTTCAACTGTTCCTTCAACTCTTTTAGCTCGGCTGGAGCCATTCTGTAGGGAGGAATAGATATAGGCTACATATCGGGAAGAAGTTCAATACCAAAATTAATCTCCCGCTCGGGAGGAACTCTTGGAAAGTCATCAGGAAAGACCTCTGGGAACTCACTTACTACTGGGACTAACTAGATAGTCGGGGTATTGGACTCAACATCCTTAACCCTAACTAGATGGTATACACAACCCTTAGAAATAATTTTCCTTGCCTTAAGATAGGAAATTAAATGACCTATAGGCACGACTAAACTACCCTTCCACTCTAAAAGTGACACACCCGAAAAGCAGAACTCCACCACATGGGTTCTACAATTAATGGAAGCATAACATGCATAAAACCAATCCATGTCGAGAATAATATTAAAGTCCATCATGGCTAACTCTACTAGGTCTGTGGAGTTGAGATTCAGAATGGTACTGACATAATTTTGGGACTGCCTCCGAAGCTACTAGCAATATAAGGTTTCAAAAAAGATAAGGTATCCCCTGGATCTAACAAAGCATAAGCATCAAGATGAAACACTCGTAACATACCAGTAACCACATCTGGTGAAGTCTCCTATTCCTAACGCAAGGCAAGGGCATAGAATCTATTTTGGCACTATCCACCACCCCCACTAATGGATGCCCCCTGTGGAGCTAAGTATGCTGGAGCTACTTCTGACCTGGTAGTTTGAGAACGGCTTGTATCATCCTCCTGTCTAGACAATAGACATGCTCGACGTATGTGGCCGGATCTACCGCATCCATAACAGATATCTGAGCTGAGCAAGCACTCCCCGACATGACTCTTTCCATGCTTTCTGCAAGCTGGAAATGTGCGCTCTACCTGCATGCCCCTCTGGTCCCCTCAAACCTAAGACCCTACTCCTCTGATCACCCTTGGATCTGGATGAAACACTAGCTGATGATGGTGTTGGGGCTAGTGACCTTTGCTAAATCAAGTGAACCCATAGCTATTTGTCTGGGCCCTCTTGGCCTCTCTCTCCCTCATATACGCCTCCTCCATATGCTGGATTTATAAGACTATTTGAGGGGAAATCCATATCCTAGTGGATCATAGAGGTCCTGCAATCTTTGTCCAAATAGTTCGCCACCCCATGAACAAACCTGCTCACTTGCACCCTCTAATCGACCACTAACTCTGGGGCATACTTTGATAAGCGAGTGAACTCAAAGGCATACTCATGCACAATCATCTTCCCATGCTTAAGATTCACGAACTCAGTTTCCATCAACTCCCTCATCTATCAAGGAAAAAACCAGTCTTCAAAAGCAACGTGAAACTCCTCCCAACTGATAGGGCCTACTCTGGCTGCCCTACTATCCTTCCACTGTCGAAACCAACTGTGTGTGACCCCCTTCAACTGATAGTAGGCCAAATCGGCACACTCTACTCCATTTAGCTCTATGACTTGGTTGATATTCACAATCTCATTGATAAACTCATGTGGATCCTCATCCACCTTGGACCCAAGAAACTCTAGTGGATTCATCCTTAAGAAATCTATGACTCGTGAAGCCACCACTTTCCTGTTTTATAGGACATGTGCCACTGCCTGCGGGTTGACCTGAGCTGTTAAGGCCTGCGCTAGCATCTGAATGGCTTCCCAAAATTTAGCATGGGCAACCAGCTTCAGTGCATGGTTCTCCTGGACTGGTGGTGCTTGTTGGTGCCCATCTCCGTTGCCACCCTCGTGGCTGTTTCCATTTCAATTTCTTATGTAGCTTCAGTGCGAGGCTAGTTTGTCGTGTTTAGAGGCTTGAAAGACCATGAACATGCAATTCTAATTATGTGAGACGACAATCGATAGTTTCATACTTAAACCATTGCA
>JACEIK010001617.1:23441-35931 GCA_018107945.1 Datura stramonium | reverse complement strand
ATTTATTCCAACTTTGGTGTTTCGCTCCCGATATCATTCCTCCAGTTCACCAAATCATAGATTGGGTCCTCCAATGCATTATTTCCTTCAAAAACAAAGAATAATCATGTTGGTTAATATTTCTTCTCATTTATATAAAAAGTCATGAAAATGTACATAATTAAATACATAAACAAGACAAAACTAAGTTATAAAGTGTCACTTTGGCATGTAATTATGCCCAAGATCAATAGTGTCTAACTACGATCCGTAGTGTGAGTCATACCCTTTTCAACCTTTGTTGTATTTTGTTTTCTCAGTGTGCATTGGTTCTTTTTGACATATTTTGGGTACTCAGAATTCCCCCCAGGTTTAGGCCTATTTCGAACATATTTCAACAGCGCTCAACCCTCCCCTTTTTCTTTTAGACATAACACGTAGCCCAGAACCCCTAAAAAAATTGATGTCTCAAACTCAACTCAACAATCAACATTCGTTTAAGTTTTCATGAGTATCACAGTTTCAACCCGATAAAATTGTATTTCCTTTTGAACAAATTTTTCGAGTATCACAGTCGACTTCACAAGAGCTTGAGTTTCAGCCCCTTCCACATTTATTCATGAGTGATTGGAGAAATTCAAAGAAGAATACTTTCTTGTTTGTTGTTTCATAGACCGAAAATCAACTTCTAGGGCGTTGCAGTCTTAGTTGGAGCAAGGATTTTTCTTGATTCCTTGGCGATGAGAAGCTACGGATGTGGGGGAGGTTACTTCGTTTGTGGGTTTGTGGTGTTTGCGTGAGAGAAGAGTGTAATTTGAAGTTTAAATAGGTAGGGACAAATTAAAAATATCTGGGCTGAATCGGGTTATTTTGACCCGTCACGACTCGTACCATGAGTTGTAGGTAAACGCCACGACTCGTCCCCTGGACACATGGACAAATTTTTAAATAAAACTTACCTGACGACCTACGAATTCATCATACGACTCGTACCACTGGGGTACGATCTGTAGGATGACTCTTAGGTTGGGGCTTGGAATCTTTTTGTTCTGAACCTCACCATGACTGCTGCTACGGCTTGTAGGATCTCATTACGGGTCGTACTGAGAGCTACAGAAGCTGATGTTTCAGCCTCCTGTTTTCAATTTTCCTTGCACACTAAGCACACATTAGTTCAATAACTTGGGTTGCCTCCCAGAAGTACTTGATTTAACTTCGCAGCATGACACCGGTAGGCTGGTTACTCAGACTTCACCAGTTCACCACTTGGGTTGCCTCCCAAGAAGCACTTGATTTAATGTCGCGGCACGACAAAAATCTATTGACTACTCAGAATTCGTCAAGTGATTCATACTCATCCTCCAGTGCTGAGGTCAAACTAAATTCCTTGGGTTGCTTCATTGTCTTGCAGATGTTGAATGTGATCTCCTCTTGATTCAGCCTTAACTTCAATAGGACAACATCTACATCTACTAGAGCTCTCCCGGTCGCAAGGAATGGTCGCCCCAAAATGATGGGGAACTCATAATCAACCTTGCAATCCAAAATCACGAAATCTGGTAGGAATATTAATTTATCTACCTTGACAAGCACATCGATCAGGATCCCCACCGGCTTCTTCACTGTTCTGTCGGCCATTAATAGCCGCACATTGGTCGGTGTAGGAGTTCCTAATCCTAACTTCTTGAATACAACCAAGGGCATCAAATTAATGCTAGCTCCCAGATCACAGAGTGCCTTTGAGAACTCAACATTACCAATCATACATGGTATAGTGAAGACACCTGGGTCCTTTTTCTTTGCTAAGAGCCTTGTAGCTATGGCACTATAGTGATGCACATTTTCAATCGGCTCATAGCTCACAGATCTTTTCTTTGTCACCAGGTCCTTCATAAACTTTGCATATCCTGGCTTCTACTCTAAAGCTTCGACCAATGGTATGTTCACAGACAGCTGCTTAAGCATTGAAAGGAATTTCTGAAACTTACCATTCTCCACCTTCTTCTTCATCCTTTGAGGGAATGGTGGGGGTGGTCGTGTGATAGCTTTTTGCACTTGCATTTCCCCTTGATCCTTAGCAGGTTCCTTCTCACCTCTCGGGGCCTCTTGCAACTCACCAGTCTCTTTCTCAGCACTTATTTCATCATCCTCCATTATGCTCTCTTTCTTCTTTTCAATTTCAACTGGAAATAGGGGGTCAACTATAGTTTTACCACTCCTAGTCATTACCGCCATACAATGTGCATCGTTGTTCAGATTTTTGACAGTGTTTCTAGGCAGTGTACCCTTTTATCTAGGGACCATTGACGCTGACAGTTGCCCAAGTTGGTGTTCAATTTTCTTGATGGAAGTAACATGTGATTCCACCTTTTGACCCATAATTGACAAATCACCTCGGATCTCCTTCAGCTGATCATCGGTGGACCTCACCTTCTTCAACATCTCAACCATCATGCTCATTAACTTCGATTGACTAGCCTCCCCTTCTCGTGCATTGGGAGGGACATAAAATCCAGCCCGATCATTGTGACAACCATCATTTCTCCTCCAATCACCTTCGCGCTCACGACCACGACTCATATTTCTAAATCCATTTCTATTGTAGTTGTCTCTATTCTGGTTCCGACCTTGATTTCCAGAACCTTGGCGCCAATTGTCTTGTCTAGACGCATGGGCGTTTGTTTGGAAAGCTGCCACCTAGCTATGCAAAAAGTTTGCCTCCTCCTAAGAATTAGAGTGATCAGCTCCTTGCTCCCTTCCTTGAGTACCCACTGCATTAACCTTCTTGGCTCCAGCTTCCATAATATGCTTGGTTAGCAAATCCAATGTTGTGCGCATGAGTCAACTCCTAGTCGTGCTCTTCTTCTTTTCTTCTTTGGTCTGTAGTCAAACCAACAGCATATGTGCCTTCCACTGCATCAGCCTCCCTCGTATGCTAGGCTCTATTTGTCTTAGTCACCCTGTCAAGAATGGTGGCACCTTGCTCCCAAGTGTGACTCATCAATGCTCTTTCAACTACCGTGTATGCTACAACCTTATTGCTTTTGATTAGAGACCTGTAAAAAATTTCCAGCAAACTATCATCTTGAATTTATGGTTGGGATACTTAGTCAACTTCTTTTTGAATCTCAACCAAGTTTCATGAAGTGCCTCAGTCTTGATCTGTCGAAAATTATAGATCTTATCTCTTAGCTGTAACATCCTAGATGGGGGAAAGAATCTCTCCAAAAAGGCTAGTTTAAGCTCCCTACAGTTTGTTATGGAGTCATTGGGACACTCCGATAACCGTAAAGTAGATTCCCCAGATAGAGTAAAAGGGAAGAGTCTGAGTCGTATTGCATCCTGGCTTACTCCGGGCAACAAGTAAGTCGTGCATATTCCTATGAAGTTCATTAGGTGCAGGTTGGCATCATCTACTATGTGACAAATAAAAACTCCTTTCATATTTAGTAACTGAATCATGGTGCTTGTAATGTCGAATTTGGCCCCAGAGGGCAGTGGTGGTGGAACAATTGCTCCAGTTGACTCGACTTCATCAATATTTGGGGCATCATCATCGTCAAAGTATTGAGGGGCGAATCTATGAGCTTTGTTTCCCCTCTTTTGTCGACCAGCATTTACCACTTCCTCTCTTTCATCTTCCGCATGTTGTAGTGTAGCTTGCTGAGCTAGCTCGACTTTCCTAGCTTCTTCAACTATGAGGGCCTCTCTTTGCTCGTGGTTTCCCATGTTACGCAGTGCTCTTTCGATTTTTGGATTTAATGGAACAAGAGGATCTCCTCCACTCTGAGTGCTTGGCATTCACTGGAATAGTCTGTAGCTATCAAAAACACAAAAATAAATGTAATTAAAGAAATAACTACCAAAAATTTAATTACAAGATAATAACCTAGTTTCAGCCATATTCCTCGGCAATGGCACCACTTTTTGATAATTCTCAAACCACACCTCTTACTGAAGTGAGAAGCGGACGTTGTCAATAATGAACCCAACTAGAGGTTGGGTCGATCCCACAGGGAATAGGGAGACTGGATTATAGTCGGTAACTAAACTTGTAAGGTAGTTACTTCAAAATAGGGGAATTCTAAAGAAAATCAATAATAAAAGGAAATATCAAAATTCTGATGTTAAGTCAATATCAAAGGATAACCAGGGTTTGTGTTCCCCATGGGTTCATAAATGCTCCAGGTATACACTCGTGATTATTATCAATACTTACTTATAGAACTGATAACTTAGGTTCATTCAAACGACTGACCAATCCCTATTGAATGACTATACTCAATCACTCGACCAAGTCTGCTGAGCGGTTTCAAACTATCCGTTATCACTAAGTTCCAAATTTAACTATCCTGTGACCACAACTCAAGTTATTACAATGATCATAAAGATAAAGGCTCCATTGTAATTCTCTTTTCCTAATCTCTACCTCTTCGACAAAAGAAAGTAAAGAATTTGGGCATGTCCTAACGTTGTGCACCATTAAGAAACGTTTAAGCATGAAGAGAATACAATATAAGTATTTGTATTGGTTTTAAAATCAATGTTTGTAACCCAAGCTTGTTAATTCACCATGGTTCGCACAACCCTAGTTGTGGAGGTTTCAGCCTCTCATAATTGCAAGGTTGTGATCAACATTCATGATTAAGAATAAAAATTAATACTTACAATAATGATTGAGAAAAACCACTTCCTTCAATTACTCCACAAAATCATGAAAAGCAAGTAGTAAGAACAAGAAGAATTCAAGAACAAATTGATCACAAGTTAGGATCAACTCAATCCTCTCTTTCTCAAGGTTTTTACTCTCTAAAACTCTCTAACTGACGTCTTCTATAAAAATAATACCTAAAACATATTTATATAGACACAAGAATCCTTTTCCTAAGCCAACATGGTGAATTTCCATATATGTTGCTTCCAGTGCCACGACTCGACCTACGATCCATAGCATTCTCCTACGATCCGTAGCTTCCTCTCGTACAATCTCAGCTGGCTAAATTCTGGCTAAGTGTTGGATCTGGGTACGACTCGTACCATCAATTCACAACTCGTACTGAGCTCCAATACTTTGAATAAGAGATTTTGAAGTTTTGCTAAAGTTCATCACGAACAGAATGGTACAACTCGTATCTTCGTCTTACGGGTCGTATTTGCTTCTCGTAGCAGGAGTCAGACTCAGATGCAATTCTTTTGGATTTCATCATGACTTCCTCATCACGACTCGTAGAGGCCTGCTACAAATCATTCTGGGACTCGTGGGTCACATCTGCTCAACCTTAACTTTCGGCAACTTCTCACAGTCACTAATAAGACTCGTAGGTCCTTCCTACGATTCATACTATGGTCGGCACTTTTTGCCCATTTTGCACTTTTTAAGCTATATTTTTCAATTTTCAGTTCCAACACCTATTTGTCCTATCATATCTACATAAATACACCTAAGTCCATGTTATTTTCTCATTTTTGAGCATTGAATGTGTTGTAAACCCATAGAACATCAAGTTTCTCTTAGAGTTGTCTTCTGTGCATCCTGTGTTTCATGTATCGCTTTTGAAGAAATTTTTGGGATAGCCAACTCTAGTAATTCCGATTGACAGCATTGGTGTAAAAGATAGCATTAGATGTGAGGAGGTTCCGGTGGAGATATTAGACCATTAGGTTCGGAGGCTAAGGAAAAAGGAAGTAGCTTTAGTTAAAGTATTTTGCAGGAACCAACATGTTAAAGGAGCAACGTTGGAAGCCGAAGCGGATATGATGGCTAAATACCCATACTTATTCTCTACCGGCTCAGTTCAAATTTGAGGTAACTGTTTTTTCCCTATAACCCTATTTAGTTTTCATGTTCAAATAATGTATTCAAGTTTCTTTTATGTACATGGATGTTTATAGGAAGCATGAAATTAGTTTAGCTATGTGATATGAATCAGAGGTAGTCATTCCGTTAGTTTTTGGTTTAAATGATCAATATTTGGGTATAAGGATTGCATGTCTTTGTTTTCTTCTTGTTCCTATATTCGAGGATCAATGTTCCCAAGGGGGAAATATTTAAATACTCCGAAAGTGCATAAGATTGGACCTGGGATAAAACATTTGAAGTTAGCTAAAAATTGGGAAAAAGTCCCAGAATGGATGATGTTACGACTCGTGGTTGGAAATCATGGGTCGTTGTTAGTAGTCGTGGTTAGGCAGGTCCTAGTGATAGTGTTGACAATTAACGAAGTAACTACTCATTTCTTGGAACATCGAGTCGTTGTTGAAAATCGTGGGAGAAGCTGGACCCTGGTAGTTGGGGATACCGCGACTCATCAACAACTCCTGGTGAGAAGTGACGACCCGTGGTCACCAGTCGTCATTTGGTTGCTAGAATCTCTAGTGCACGTAACATATCAATAACACGACTCGTTGGAAGTAACCACGAGTCCTGGTGAGGCTTGTGGTAAGAAAGTTCAAGTTTGTGAAGGGGGCTGGAAGCGATCGATCTAATGGACCATCGTTTAAAGTAACGACTCATCCTATCGAGTTGTGGGAATAATCCAAAAGTGTGAAGTGAAGTATTGGACCCAACGACTGGATACAACGAGTCATGGTTTCATGCAACAACTCGTGGGATCAGTCGCTGGTTCAGCCAATTCAGTTTTCAGTTAAATTTCATTAAGGGTATTTTCAACATTTCTATGCTCTAAGGCCCTAAACTACGTTGTTTTATGTATTTTCCTAGGCATGATAAGATAGGTTAAGCCCCTCTTGCACAAGTCATTCCCATGCATGCAAATTAAGAGAATTTTAGAGAGATCAAGCATAGTTTCAAGCCTTTCCCCTACCAATTCTCCATTGAGCATTCAAGGAACTCTAGAATCGTATCTTACCTAGTATGTAGGGTTAAGAATGGTTTTTTTGTTCACACCCATGCCCATTCTCTATTAATATATGAAAATGTATCAAAAATCTCATGGAGTTTTGAATTCAGATTTGTGGAAATCTAATATTTTGCTAATGGGCTATTATGAATTTTGATTTACATCATATTCCATGGATATTGATCAGATTTTACAAATATTTTCAATTATAAATTTATTGATTTTGATTTCTACTCGATTAAGACTAATTATGCATGATCTATGATGAATCAATTCATGATCTACACTTCAATTGTTGATATTTACAAACCCGACATGATCTATGATTTGAAATATGAATTTATTCAAATACCCAACATGATTTGATGATTTACAAGTTATATGCATGATCTTCAAATATTCATAGGTCTTATGATTTAAGAACTATTGATGATGAAATCATGTTTTCAAGTTACCCATGTTTATAAGCATGTTTTCAAATGAATTGAGTATTGCAAAGAATGGTAAAGTATTGGGAAATGCCCACATGTTAAGGAATGACTTATTGTTTATGAAACGGATATCATGATTTATCGGTTTATGATGTTATCCGACTAAAGGGCCTTTTGATTCTTCTCTAATCATGTTTTAATGGGGATCAATGAATGATGAATATTTATTTTAGACATGAATCTTAATGAATGATGTTATTGATTTATGTATGAGCCTAATATGCATATTTTTGGGCGTCTGTCTAGCACCGAGCAGCCCGGCATTCAAAGGACTACGACGGTGTCTCATAACCACGTGCCACCTGTGGGTTTCTAATGATATATTACAATAATAATGATCCTCTCTTTTGTGATATCACATAATGCACGTTCCTCGCCTGGCAAGCCACAGGCAACTCTGCTCAATTAAGTGTGATAGTTGGGGCATCATGAAAGGCTCAACCATGATGGTGTCGGTTATGACGAGTCCTCCCATTGTTCCTCATGTTGTATTCATTGTTATGTTTAGGTCATTAGCTCAAGTGATGATTTGATAAAGTTTCTCTTATGATTATGAAAGTTAATGGTTTGCGAATGGTTTGAAAACCTTGAGCCTTACGTTATGTCACGATATTTATGATATGATCATGATGTCCTAATCTTATGATGTTTTATGAGTTCCATGTATTTTGAATGTCTATTTTACTTACCTTACATACTCGATCCATTCCACGTACTGACCGCAACTCTCTATGTTGTATCGTTTCATGATACAAGACTTGGCTCTCAGGCTCATCCTCATCCTTAGTCCATCCGGGAGTTTATTTTCAGCACAATTGGTGAATCCTTATGTTTCAAGGGCTGTTTGACTAGACATTTATGTTATTTTATGTTTCAGTTGTTGGCTTGGTTAGTTGGGCGTGTTGTCCCATCAACCCATCTTACACAGTAGAGGCTTTTAGACAGTATGTAGTATTCAGCTTATGTATATGTCCAGTGTTTCCAAACATTATGACATGTTATGTAATGTTTATGTTTCCGCTATGTTATATGATCAGTCTTCCGCTTAAACGTGTCTATGTACTTGACACATACCGGTACATTTTATTCATATTGACGTCCCTTCAATTGGGGACCCCTCATGAAATTGTGTTGTAAGTACAGGCCTAGGCTCAGATCATCCGACACAATAGGAGCTAGATTTCAGCGGAATAGTGGTATGCTCCTCTCTTCCAGGAGCCATGTCCTAGTTTGGACTATCTTGAGTTTTGTGTACAACATGGGTATGTCGGGACCTTGTCCCTTGCATTTCAGTTTGTTTACTTTATAGAGGCTGATATGGACTAGTTTCTATAGTAGTTTTGGTTGTGTAGTCATATTGGTTTTCCATTGCTCTGTTTAGCTTTATTATAGTGTGTTTAGCTTTCCAGGTTGCTTATTCATCATTAACGAGACCTTATGGGTCTAGTATTTATGTTATTTGGTTGTGACAGGTGGCTTGGTTGGCCTTAGTGTTACATTTTCATATGTAATATAGCCGGCTTTTTGATCAATCATGAATCTAGTGCCAGTTGAGCCCTACCCCAGGTTTGGGGCGTGACACCATCCCATTGAGGGTGAAAAGTAGTGCTCTAATTAACATGAGTCTCCAGACCTCTTGGAATGACTTTCAAACGTCAGTAGTTAATTCTGTACCTCTTTATGATATAATGGATATTGGAATTTCACGCAACCTGATAGTCTCGTTAAAGTAAAATTTAACATAATGAGTCACAGTATCCGTTGTCATAAATGGAAGGATATATGCAAATTTCTTAAGTTTATCTACAATCACCCAAATCAAATTATACTTTTTATTTTGGGGGTAATCCCATAACAAAATCCATTTTAATCATGTCCCACTTTCATTGCGGATTTCAATATTCCAAGCCAAACCTCTAGGCCTTTGATGCTCAACCTCAATGTGCTGACAGTTCACAGAATTAGCTATAAAATTTGATATATTGACTTTCTTGCTCTTCCATCAATAGGGTTATTTTAAATCTTTGTAATCTTGGTGGATCTCAGATGCAAAGAATTGATGGAACTATTAGCTTCCACCATCAATTATTGTCAAAGACTATAGACATCTAGAACACATAGCTGACCTTGCAGTCTCAAGACATTATAACTACATCAACTTTGAATGAAGTATATTCACCATTCTTCCTTTCATTCCTCAACTTCACTAAAAGTTAATATTTATAGTTTTTGGACTTTATCCTCTCTATGATATTGGATCGTGACTGAGCAAACCGAACTAACTTGTGATAAGTGTATCATCTACTTAAATGCCATGACAAGCATATTTTTCAATCTCTATATACATTGTATTTTCATAAGGTTGTAGATATGCTAAAGTACTAATATACTTACGACTCAAGGAATCAACAATTGAATTCACATTACCAAGATAATGCAAAATATTCAAATCATAATCTTTTGACAATTCTAACCATCTTCTCTATCAAAGTTTTAGCTCTCACTGCTGGAAATATATTGCAAGCCCTTGTGGTCAGTGAAGTCCTCAAAGTATTCGTTGTACAAATAATGACACTAACTTTTTAACACAAGCATCAAAAACTAACTCTAAATTATAAGTTAGACATTCTTTTCGTGCTACTTCAGTCGACGTGAAGCATAGGAATTTACCTTATCCTCTTGCATAAACATACAACCTAATGAAACTCTAGAAGCACCTTACACATAATTGTTATAACTCAAATGTAGAGTGAAAATAGGAATTGAAGTCAACCTCATATTTATCTCTTAAAAGTTCTTTTCAAATGCCTCAGATGATTAAATCATAGCAATCTTCTAAGTCACTTTAGTTAGGATATAGCTATGGATGAAAATCCCTCCAAAAATTATTGGTTGTACCAGCCAAACTTAAAAAGCTACAAATATCTGCCACACTCATAGGCCTCGTCCAGTCCTTAACTTCTTTGAAAGTATAAGGATCAACCTTGATACCATCACTAGATACAATGTGACCCAAGAATGTCACATAGTTAATCAAAAATTCACACTTAGATAATTTCATGTGAAGTTCATTCTCCTTGAGTGTTTACAAGGTTTCCAGTAATGATTCACATGATTCTTTCATATATTCTAATATACCAAGATGTCGTCAATAATAATAATAATAATGAAGCAATCAATGAATTTCTTGAAAACACTATTCATCAAGTCTATAAATGTATCTGACACGTTAGTTAGACCAAAGGACATCACAAGAAATTCATTGAGTCAATAGAGGGTATAAAAAGTTGTTTTCAAAATACCTTGCTCATATATCTATAACTGATGATATCCCATAGCACCTCAAAAGTCCCCAAGATTAGATCCTAGACAAGAGGTAGGGAAAGAAATAGAATTTGCACCAAATCATAGGATGAACCATCAAGTGACCAGTCAGGACACTTGGTGGATCGTCAAGTGATCTGTTAAGTGAGGAAAGTTGGAGAAAATGTGAGATTCTTCCAGTATTAGCAACTGGAGAATTGATCCGTTATGTGTGATGATGAATCATTAAGAGGAGGTGTTAGGTGAGGATTAGAGAGTTGAAAATGTGCTTCCGGGGTAACGTTAAGTTAACTAACAGATCATTAGGTGATCCATTAAGTGTCCTGGCATAAAGCTCATAGGTGAGTTATTAAGGGTATTTTCGTACTATCTATGTTCTTAGCTCCTAAGTTAAGTCATTTAAGCTACTAAAAGGTGTACTAGAGGGTTTTATTTAGCCCTAACCCTCACTCTATCCCTAACACCTAATGTTGAAGATAAAATCTTCTCAAGTCCTTAAGAAATCAAGGTTCTCCTTGTTCTCAAATTCTCTTGGGTCTCAAACCCTAGCAGTATTTTTTCAAGACCAATTATTTAGGGTCATGAATGGGGATTCCTTCCAATCCAATCTCAATTGCATGAATTCAAGTCTCCAATTATGATTCTATAGAAAATCTAGGGTTAGACCCAATTTGATGAAAACTCTATGATCTCTTTTGATTTTGATTCTGTTACACCCCGTAAATGTTTGTTACACCCCGGAATTTTTGATGGTTATATATCATATTAAGGGAATTATGGGTCGTATATTGTCCGTAGGTGAGGAGGGAAACATATGCAAATGGAAAAGCGAAGAGTATATGAAGTTTGTAAATAAGGGTCAACTTTAAATAGACATATCTCCAAATATATAATGATCCAGAGGTCCTATAGCATCTCAAATAAAAGATATTTGAGTCTAGTTTACAGTGAAGAAAACCTCTCATCAATCGGAGTTCGGAGTAAAAAGTTATGCTCGTTTGAAGACAACACCGTCGGCTAGAAAAGAACCCATTCACGCGGGCGCCGAGACAGGCAGGCAGCAGGCGCGCGCGCGCGCGCCAGGGCACATCGCACGGGCGCCGCGCGTGGGCACCGCCCAGCTTGCCTATATGAGGTAATTTTGACCTAAAAAGCTCATTTATACTCCGTTTAACCTCATTTTTTTTCAAAATTCACAGAATTAAGAACTCCATACAATGGTGAAAACAAATACTAGGTAAGAAATTGTATTCATAGGTCAAATTTCCTTATAGTCCAAGCTTGGAAATAGTTTCTTATGTTGTGAGCTTCTAATTGTCGAGTTGCTGCGTTTTTGGCTGCCAAGAGTCTACGTTTTTGGGCAGTATGGAGGTGAAGTTCTACCTCCATATTGGTGATATTTGAGTACAAAATGAGGTGGTGTTTTTACTCTTTGAATTATCATGAATTAACAAGTAATGTTGGAAGTGAAATTGGAACTTATGTGTTGCGTGGGTGTGTGTTGTTGCTGCGGTTTGGCAGCATGGTATCTACATTTTTGGAACGGAATTTAGCTTAAGAGGAACCCCATATGGGCAGGGGATATACATAAGTGAAAGGTAAGTGTTCCTACTAGGTTTATCCGCTCAAATTCGCAAGCTAAAGTAAGGAAATGACATAAAGTCAATATGTGTTTCATGTGATATTTGACTGAGGTTTCTGCACGTTTTTGGGAGGTTGTTACAGCTGTATAGATACTGGAATTTATCCAAAATATGGAAGGAATACACCACACCTTTGGGGAGGTTAAACACCAAAAGCACGTAAGCGAAACTCTCTTGAATTGCCTCAAGTTTA
>JACEIK010001616.1:256229-267029 GCA_018107945.1 Datura stramonium | reverse complement strand
CATCAAACCTATGGCTCTGATACCAAGTTTGTCACGACCCGAACGGAGGTCCGGATCGTAGACATAGGACAAGGGACCCTGAGAGACTCCAAGTCGACCCATGGCATAAGAATTCAACTAACTCATTAAATAAACATGAATAAAACATAATTATAAACTCAGGAAATCAAAACTTAATATAACAACAGAATAAATATCTGAAGCTGAATACATGTCCAAGTCTAATAAGCCTCTAATCTGGACGAGCTGATGGGACAACACCCCCAACTAGATCAACAATACTGAAACTAAAAGGACATCTAAAACAATTGAAGGTATAGTCCTCGAAAGATGAGGACTCACCAAATAAGAAGGTTCTAGCTCTGAACAGCGACTACGAACGGGGCTGAACCTGAGAACCGAGTCCTGCATCATAAAATAATGCAGCATAGAAAGTATGCGGTCAGTATGTGGAATGTACCGAGTATGCAAGGTAAGTAAAACCACTAAGTAGAATAATCATTTAGAACATTTTATAACATATCATAATCTTTTAAGTGTAAATAGAAGGCGACATGCATTCATTCTGAAATCGTACTCTTATCATAACATGACCATGCATAGCTTTAGAACATCATGATTTACTTGAATGACTCAAAGCTGAAACATAACATTTATATCAAAAGATGAACAATGAAGCAAACCTTGCCTTTTTGAACATGCATGCATAAGTAATCATCATGAGTAATGAATATGCAAATCTGAAAGATATAGACAGTGGGAGACTCGTCACTTAACTGACATACCACGATAGAGCTTACGTGGTCTCAACTATCACACTCAAGTGGGTAGAGCCGTCCAAAACCTTGCTAGGGCGATGGACAATACCATGATATCGATATCAAGATGAAGGGCCAATCGGGCCGGGGACAGCTCACAAGGGAGTACGCAATAATATAATAGTAACAACCTATGTTGGCGCGTAGTTCTGGGGCACAGGGTAATTGACCCTTAACCCGCTCGGTGCTAGACTCTTCCCCCAAAAACATGCAATGCTCTACAATGTATATAACAAAGCTCAACGTCGTCTATTGATGAAGCTCAACATCGTCTAATGATGAATCTCAATATGAAATCATGCATTACTCAACACGTATGAAACGAAGCTCAACATTGTCTATCGATAAAGCTCATAACGAAATCATGCATAGACTCGACATCATAGGAAAATGAAGCTCAACATTTTCCTTTGACAAAGATCAATAATGACATACATCTCAATTATAAATTCATGCATATGAGAAGCTTTACTTTGAAGCATACCACTAGCTCAATCATTGGTGGAAGAATCTACTCCAAATCATACAGTAAGCTACACGTAGAAATATTTACTCAACATACTACAACTTAGAATTTATAATAAGATTTGGGAAATTTCACTTTAAACAATGTGGTAAACTTATTTCAGGAAAATCATCACTTTAAATCAACATGTGGGCATCACCCATAACTTTATCATACTTGGGTCTAATCATTTCATTTTGAAAACATCAGCATAATCATGAATAGTTTTGGAAACATGATTTTCATCATCATCACACATTTACCATAATTCACCTCTTTTATGAACTCTTCACCCATGGGCGTTTTAGATTTAAATTTTAGAAAATAATTTTTATAAGGGAAAACAAATTTAGAATCTGCCCAAGCTTCATAAAGACATCAATATAAATACAATCCAATCATACCCATGTGTAGAGGTTGAAGAATTATGCAATTAGGTAAAACCCCATACTTGATCATAGATAATTTATCACATTTCGATAGGGATTTAGAATGGGTGTGGAAGAAAACACCCACTCATAGACTTACATACCTGGAAATGGTGAATTCTAACACCCTCTAATAGCCCAAGCTACGATTCCAATGGAAACTTAGAGATTTTTCCTTAAATCTCATCTTCAATCCTTCAAACTTGCATGCATGAGAATAATGGTTTAGGATAGGTTTTAACCTGCTTAAAACCCACTAAAATGAGCCTTAAATGATGTAGTATAGGTCTTAGGAACTTAGGAAATTATGAGAAAGCCCTTACTAATTCGCAGAAAATAACTTCTAGGTGACCCTAACGGGTAACCTGACGACTCGTTACCAGGGCCAATGATCCGTTAGGTTGCTCGTCAAGTACACTGGATGACCTGACCACTGGGGCTCATAACGTATGACTTAACGACTATTTCCTCGTGAGCACGACTCATGGTCACCTTCAGTCATGTACACTGCCTCACTTTTCAACCTACTTGCTCACGATTCACCTCACGAGTCGTTGGGACTGGCCACGACTCGTGGGGTCCCATCCATTAGGTACAATAGTTGCTGCTTCTAACTTAATTCCAACCTCACCCCATGAGTGACATGATGACTCGTGGTGTCTGACCACGAGTCGTTCTCTCCCTCGTAGGGGCACCGATCCTTCATCTATTCCAGGCCTTCCCACGAGTCACTTGATGACTCATGGGGTCTCCTCACGAGTCATCCCACGACTCATCCTATTCTTTCAACATCAGTTTCACAATTTTCCCGTTTCAACTCTCGAGTCTGATCTTTGAGCCCCCGAGGTATAACAAAGACCAAGCAGAAGCATGAGAATCATTTGAGAATAGTGTTGGGGTTACTGAAGGAGAAGTAGTTGTATGCCAAATTCTCTAAGTGCGAGTTTTGGTTAGGGTCAGTGTCTTTTCTGGGGCATGTGGTCTCTGAGGAGGGAATTAAAGTGGATCCATAGAAGGTGGAGGCGGTCAGAAACTTGGCTAGGCCTACTACTGTGATGGAAATTCGAAGTTTCGTAGGATTTTCTAGTTATTACAATCGGTTCGTGAAGGGTTTTGCATCCATTGCTTCAGTACTAACAAAGTTGACCTAGAAGAATGTACCTTTCCGTTGGTCTGAGGAGTGTGAATAAAGTTTTCAGAAGCTTAAGACTCTGTTAACCACAACACCTATCCTAGCATTACTTGTGTAAGGTAAACATTTCGTTGTTTATGGTGATGCCTCATAGTCTGGGTTGGGTGTTGTGTTAATGCAGGAGGATAGGTCATTGCATATGCTTCAAGGCAGTTGAAGGTGCATGAAAAGAATTACCCCATTCATGACTTGGAGCTAGCAGTGTTGGTGTTCGTTTAAAATATCTAAAGGCATTACTTGTACCGGGCTCATTATGAGGTATTCACAGACCATCATAGCCTACAATATGTATTTCCTCAGAAGGATCTTAACTTTAGGCAAAAGAGGTGGATGGAACTGCTCAAGGACTATGACGTCACCATCTTGTACCACTCAAGGAAGGCCGACGTGGTGGCAGATGCATTGAGTCGGAAGGCAGCAAGTATGGGCAGTTTAGCTTGTCCGAAAGCTACTCAACGACTGATGGCTAGAGAAGTTCAGGCACTGGAAAATAGTTTGGTGAGTCTATCTTTGACAGGAACAAGTGGGATACTAGCTAGAATGGAGGCTAAGTCATCTCTGTTGGAAGAAATAAAGGCAAGACAGTTCGAGGATAAGAAGTTGGGTAAAATTCGAGATAAAGTCTTACTGGGAGAAGAAAAGAAAGTAGTGCTAAATGGCGAAGGGGTCCTGAGGATAAAGGGGCATGTGTGTGTTCCCCGAGTCGCTGAACTAATTAAAACTCTTTTGGCATAAGCTCACAACTCGAGGTACTCCATTCACTTCGGAGCGACCAAAATGTACCGCAACTTGAAGCGACACTATTGGTGAGGCCGGATGAAGAGAGATTTGTTGACCATGTCGCTCAATATTTGAATTGTCAATAGGTGAAGTATGAGCACCAGAAGTCCAAGGGAGTACTTTAGAGGATGCCTATCCCCGAGTGAAAATGGGAGAGAATAGCGATGGACATAGTAGTTGGTCCTCCAAAGACATTAGGGAAGTTTGACTCCATTTGGCTCATTATAGATAGATTGACCAAGTCTGCTCACTTCTTGCCTGTCTAAGTGACATTTAATGTCGAGAAGTTGGTCAAGCTGTTTGTGATTCTATTGCATGGGGTGCCGGTGTCGATTGTGTCTGATAGGGGTACCTAGTTCACCTTTCATTTCTGGAGAACATTGCAGGCGAAGTTGGGCACTAGGTTGGACTTGAGCACAACTTTCCATCCTCAAACAGACGGACAATCAGAAAGAACTATTCAAGTGTTAGAAGATATGCTCCAGGCCTGTGTTTTAGATTTTGGGGTCCATTGGGATAAATTTCTACCATTGGCATGGCACCATTTGAGGCTATGTATAGGAGGAAATGAAGGTCTTCAATCGAGTGGTTTGATGCATTTGAGGTAAGGCCTTGGGGAAATGACTTGTTGAAAGAATCTTTAGAAACGGTTCGAGTAATCCAGGAGCAATTAGTGGCTGCTCAAAATAGGCAAAAATAGAACACAGATAAGAAGGTGAGAGATATTGAGTTTATGGAGGGAGAATAAGTTCTACTCAAGGTATCCCCCATGAATGGAGTGATGAGGTTTGGTAAGTGGGAAAAGCTTAGACCGAGGTACATCGGACCATTTGAGATCCTCCGGCATCTGGGAGAAGTAGCTTATGAGATGGCCTTGCCGCCAGGGTTCTCTGGGGTACATTCGACATTCCATGTGTCAATGCTGAAGAAGTATCACGGAGATGGGACTTACATTATCAAATGGGACTCCGTGTTGCTAGATGAGAATTTGTCCTATGAGGAGGAACCGACGGCTATTTTGGATAGATAGGTTCAGAAGCTGAGGTCAAAAGAGATTGCAATGGTAAAGGTCCAGTGGAAGAATCATCCTGTGGAGGAGGCCACTTGGTAGACCAAAGCTGATGAGCGGACAAAATATCTCAACTGTTTGTGGAATCCGGTACGTTTTCTTCCTTGCTTTTATATAGACTGTTCAGGGTTTAACAGTATTTTAATTGGTATATGATATAACGACCCACATGTCGTTACAAGGGGAACGAATTTCGGACTCTCGAAAAAGGAAAAAATTTAAGGAGAATTGGTGTGAATTGAGCTAAGTGTTGAAAATATGATTTTTGGGGAAGTTGCTGATTTGGGGGACCATTGCAGCGGTAGAATTCCAGCTGTAGCGAGACCGTGATAATGGTCGGAGTCCCACCATAACAGGCCTGGGAATTAACCACCGGATTTGCTGTAGCGGGTCCGCTGCAGTAGATGATGAAAATTAAAAAGTGGGTTTAAGTGGAATTTCTAAGGTTATACCCTATTATTTTCAAGAAAACGTGAAGAGAAAGGTTTGAAGGCGATTTTCTCCCCCAAAACAGTGAATTCCTCTCCCAAGGTTAGTTTCTCGAATCCATATCCCTATGATGGATTGTGTTGACTTCAGGATTCAATAGAATCTTTAATGGTGGAATTTTGAGTTGGAAAACCCTAGGTTGATAGACTAGGGCTGAATCATGGGGAGTTAATGGGGTGACGTGATTAGAAGTTTTTAGGGGTGATGATTATTCCCTAAGGTTTACTTGCTAGAGAATGTGGGTTATGCGGGAGTGGAGACCTAGAACTAGGGAAATTGGGGTTTTTACCTTTAAGAATGCCCTGAAGGGAAGGGTTTGAACTTCTATAACCATTTTTGTGAAGAGTAAATAATGAAATTACTCTATGTTGTTGTTGTAGATTTCGAGCATTTCAAGGCTTTAATAAAGGGCAAGGCTCCGATGAAGTAACTAATTTCTCGTACCCCAAAAGTTGAGATAGGTTATGGTTTAAGGGAAATAAACCCTATTTAATGACATGTGTGTTTTGTGAAATAATGATATGTGATTGGTCTTCAGACATCACTTGTTATGAAGCTTTACTATTGAATGAACCGTAGAAGTAATGTGGATATGATGTTTTCTGTGAACTGTTATGAAATTGTATTGAATTGTCAAGTGAAGTTCCTTTACGTTGCTATTGAAATTTTTTATGGTTTTTAATAATGCAAGTGAGGGAGTGGATTTTACACTCTTGAGTATTTAAAGAATTTACCTTGTCATATTCAGTTGAATGAGAATGTCTAGGATAGTAATAATATCCTACGATGAGAGGCTCGTGCTCGAGGGGAGTATCCGAGCGAACGGTATTGGTTGAGTGGCTCGTGCCCGAGGGGAGAATCCGGGCGAGCGATATTGGTTGAGTGGCTCGTGTCCGAGGGGAGCATCTGAATGAGCATATGAGTGGGAACGGGTACCATGCCAGTACAGTACATAGATTTCTAGAGTCTCATGTAGCTCATGACTGGAAGGGCAGAAATAAGACCGTCTAGTATGTGTGTACGTTGATATTGATGACGGAGTATTTATAGAGACATGGTGGAGGCGTGTGCCTGACATGTCACTATTTGTTCTATTTTATGGTGTGTTTTTAATTTATTAACAATTGGGAATGAGTAAATGTTAAGTGGTAGAGTTGAGTTGTGAATCCTGTACTAGTAACCTGAATGAGGATTGTGGAAAAGTTTAAGTGTAAAATGATTAAATGGTTATTGATGTTGAGTTGTTATCTTTGTGATAAATTGCATGAATTGCATGTGATGATGAGTAGATGTGAATTGGTGTCAAAAGCTCATGTGTTATCTGATTGAATATCTGAGGGTGTGAATTGTTGAAAACTGCTGAAATGCTGAAAGTTGCAGCTAAGTCGAGCTACATCCTTGAGTAGTAACACTATAGTGTAGCTACTTCTGTCGTGGAGAGACCACTGTAGCGGTCAAGTGACCACTATAGCGAAAGGCCCAATCCAGCGAGCAAATCGGTTGTCACCTGTGCAGAGTTAGTGCATTTGAAATGGTTACTGTACTTGTGCATGATGTTTGAGACTGGTTCTATATTGTTGTTGTCTTGCTTATATGTTATTATGTAAGGTCAGCTAATGATCCCTACCAATATCATAACTCATACTGACCCTACTCCTGCTCTTTTTTCTGAGTACAGAATTTGATCCGGGAAGTTCCTCTAATCCCCACCTATAAACAACAACGGTTTCTCTGAAAGGTGAGCGACGTGGAATGGGCTGATTCACTCCTCCTTTGAAGATGTCTCTTCTACAGAAATTGCAACTTTTATCTCTTTTTAATTACAAATTCCTAGACTTATAGTTAGACGTTGAAGTCCAATGACCTTCGGATCTTGGGAGGATATTTATTTTGTTTGTTTTAGATGGTTGTGCTCATTCAAAATATTTAAATTTGTGCTGTTATAATAATGTTAATTCTTTCTCCTTGAACTGATGTGATGATGGGGTAGTTGTTGGGTGTCACCACCCGAGTCTATACCTTGGACAAGACATGGTACTTGGTGCGACAAGTGACCCCAAGCTAACCCATTATATATCATTACACTGGTAAACTGAGTAAACATAAGTGGAAGCTTTAAAAATACAGTCATTCAAGAAATACTGATTTGACAAGAGTCAATATATCAAAAGAAACAATACTACATAACTGTGTCTGAAAGCCAACTACTAACTAATGAGTTGCTGGGACAAGCCCCCAACTAACTCTAAAATTTGTCTAAATAAAAAGTAACTAAAAACAAATATCGTCCTCGGAAGATGAGGACTCACCAAACACTGCTGCTGATATTGTTTGAGGGATCTACTGACGATGCTGGCATTGAGAACCTACATCTGTATCATAATATGATACAACATGGAAAGTATGCGTCAGTATTTCGAATGTACTGAGTAAGTGAGAGAAACAATAAGCATGAAAGAATAATTGAGAACCTACATCTATATCATAATATGATACAACATGGAAAGTGTGCGTCAGTATTTCGAATGTACTGAGTAAGTGAGAGAAACAATAAGCATGAAAGAATAATTTATTGAACTGCAATAACATGAAATGACCAACTGGAATACTGTAAATTGGTAAAAACTGAACTATAACTGATATGGTCCATAATGACCCTGGCTGATGGTCATAAACATGTCTTGGAGCTGAGATACTAAGATGAACTACACTGATCTAAACTGAACTGAGACTATACTGACAAGTGGGAGAGTCTATAACCGACATATAATCACGTGAGCTAAACGTGGAGTTATCAATAGGATCAAATATACCTTACTAGGGTATATGGGCATGAACTGTGAGATCACTTTTGGGCCCATTTGGGCTAAATAACCTACGGTGGCAATGTAGTTCTGGTCCTGAATTCGAGTTCACTGGAAATTGGAAATGAAGGGGAAAACAACTCGTTAGATGAACTAATGGATTGTTGGTACCTTTCGTGGCCACTGGCAGGGATTTGAATATAGCATTGGATCCCTTTCTCTAACATATGATACCACGAATCATTGGTTGAGACAATGAGTCATTGTCACCTCTCATCCTTGCTACTGGAATCTTGAAGAATTTTGGGGCTTGGCACCACGGGTGGACACAACGACTCATTGTATGATACAAAGGGTCATTGTTTCCACTCGTTGTCACTGAAAGAGTTTGTCGACAACACCTTGGAGCTCCAACTAATGAGTCACCCCACGAGTTGTTACATCAAATGACGACTCGTTGTTTGACTCGTGGGTTCATGGAAATGGTTTAACTAATTTATGAGTTGGGATGACAACGAGTGATAGGACGACTCATTGCTTCTCACAAATGGTCATTCCATGTCTTGTTGGTTCCCGAAGGACAACTGACAGGGTTGACCACAACCCAGACAACGGGTCGTTACTACTGATAATGACTCATTTTCTCGGTCGTTCTGAGAAAAAACTTTTTGGTCTCCTCTAGTTTTTCATGCAAGGTCTGATTTTGGTCTATAAAAGTTTCGGGGTGTTACAATATCTCCCCCTTGGGATCATTCATCCTCGAATGAAGGCTAAAACTGCTGGAAAACTGGGAAAAGAGCTGTAATTCCCAATCTGAAGCTATAAGCTAGTTTCTAAAGGAGTGATTGACTCCGAACTTATTTAGTCATACTAACTGAGTTGGCACAACTAGTGTGCACACTGAAAACATGAATAGAGCTGATGAGTACGAACTGAATAGAGTACTAAGGAGGAATTTAATACCTGATGCTAAAACTGAATTGGAAGGGAATAAATGGGGATATTTTGCCATCATGTCTGTTTCTGCCTCCCATGTGGCTCCCTCAACTAGTTGGTTCCTCCACAATACTTTCACTGAAGCGATTTACTTGTTTCACAGCTTACAAACCTGACGGCCTAGGATCCGGACTGGGACTTCTTCGTAAGAGAGTCTATCCTTCATTCCCACACTATCTAATGGCACGACTGAGCTTGGATCACCGATGCACTTCTTCAATAGTGACATATGGAAGACTGGGTGCACAAATGCTAACTCTAAAGGTAATTCTAACTCATAGGCCACACTACCAATTCGCCTCAAAATCCTGTAAGGTCCTACATACCTCAAACTGAGTTTCCCTTTCTTTCCAAAACTTATCACCCCCTTCATGGGTGAAATTTTTAGGTAAACTCAGTCATCTAAAACAAATTCTAACTCTCTCCTCCTCATATTTGCATATGATTTTTGTCGTCTTAGAGTTGTTTTCAACATTTCTTTGATGAGTTTCACTTTCACATAGTTTCATGAATTGAGTCTGGTCCTATCAAGGTAGCTTCGCCAACTTCAAACGACCTCATAGGAGAACTACACCTCCTATCATATAATGCCTCAAATGGGGACATCTGAATACTGTAGTGGTAGCTGTTGTTGTATGCAAACTCGATGAGAGAGATCATCCCAACTGCCCTTAAAATTGATCACACAAACTCTCAGCATATCTTCTAAGGTCTGAATAGTCCGCTCAACTTGTCCATCTGTTTGAGGGTGAAAAGTTGTGCTGAGTTGGACCTGAATATCGAGTCCCTTATGAAATGACTTCCAAAAATGCGAGGTGAACTGGGTACCTCTATCTGAAATGATGGAAAAGGGAACTCCACGTAGTTTGACCAACTCTCGGATGTACATTCTAGAATAATACTCAGCTGAGTCTATGGTTTTAACTGGAGGAAATGTGCTGACTTGGTCATTTGATCTACTATCACCAAAATTGAATCATGATGCCTACAAGTAAGAGGTAAAGCTGTAATAAAGTATATATTCACATATTCCCATTTCCATGTGGCTATGCTGATCTTGAGTCATACCCCCATGTCTCTAATGTTCCACCTTAACCTGCTGGCAGTTCGTGCACTTAGCCACAAATTCTGCAATGTCTCTCTTCATGCCATTCCACCAGTAGATATCCCGTAGGTCATGGTACATCTTAGTGGAACCTGGGTGGATAGAATATCTAGAGTTGTGGGCTTCTGTCATTATTTGTTGTCTCAATCCACCTACATCCGACACACATAGTCTGCCCTGGTAATGAAGCATACCATCTCCCCCTTTGGAGAAGGCCTCCACTTCTTTTCTTAAAACTACTTCTTTCAGATTAAGCAGTATGGGATTTCATCCTGCTTTGAATTAACTTTAACAACTAATGAGGATTCTGACCTGCTCTACATTACTAGTCTTCCTTCAGCTAAATCAACCAACTGCACTCCCAACTGAGCTAACATGTGAATATCTTTTGCTAACTCTTTTCTGCCCTCTTCAACATGACCAACACGGCCCATAAACATTTTACTCAAAGCATCCGCCACCACATTTGCCTTTCTTGGGTGGTATATCACGCTCATGTCATAATCCATAAGTAACTTGATAAGGGGCATATTTATATGCCAAATCGATACTCAAATGTATAACTTTTGTCTTGTTTGTCTATTAATGTGTGTACATTCTCATGTAAATTGTAC
>JACEIK010001616.1:226716-239985 GCA_018107945.1 Datura stramonium | reverse complement strand
ACTCCCTAACCATAACCTACCTCAAAATTCAAAGATAACGATTCATATACTCAGAGGGATCCTTGCCCTTCCTCATATTTTCAAATCGTTCGAATTCTACACAACAAGAGTAATTCATTACTTACTCTTCACTCATGGGTCTAATTAGACCAAACCCTCCCCTTTGGGATATTTTTAAAAGTAAAACCCCAATTCTACTTGGTTCCAGTTTTAATTTCCCGCGTAACCCTCATTCCCCACACGTAATTCTACGGGAGTAATCAAAACTCTTCAAACATCAACCCAAATCACCCCCTAATCATCCCACGATCCAGCCCTAGTTTAACAGCCTAGGGTTCTTCTCTAAAAAAGCTTCCACCATTAAAGGTCCACAAGCAATCTAGGATCAACACTAATCGTAGTAGAGATAGAAGAATCAAAATTCTTACCTTAGGAGAATAATTCACTACTCTAGAGAGATTTTACGTTCTCTAGCCCTTCGATTGAGTTTTGGAGTAATGGGGGAAAAACCCTGTAATTCCCACTTAAACCCACATTTTTTACTCCCATCGTCCGCTGCAGCAATCACATTTCTACTGCAGCAGATCCGCTACAACGGTCATATTTCCGCTACAGTGTCAAAGTGTCGCCGCGGTGGATCCAGTGGTTATTTTCCAATTTTGCTACAGTGGGACCCCAACCACTACCACGGTCTCGCTGCAGCAGAAATTCCACTACTGCAGTAGTCCCTCAAACCAGTAGCCACCCAAAATCAACTAGTTTCACACTTAGAATATTTCGTAGAACATTTTATTCCTTCCTTAGCCTGTTTCTAGTGTTCTAGTCCCCTAACCATCCCATAACGATGTTCGCGTCATTACATCAGATACCAATTAAAACACCATTCTTCCCTGAATGGTCTATACAAAAATAGGGAGAGTACTTACAAGATTTCATGAACAACTGTGGATACTTGATATGCTTATCAGCCTCGGTCTCCCAAGTGGCTTCCTCAATAGGACAATTCTTCCACTGGACCTTTACTGTCGCAATTTCATTCAACCTCAGCTTCAAAACTTCTCTAGCCAATATCGCTACAGGCTCCTTCTCATAAGACAAATTATCATCTAACAACACAGATTCCCATTTGATAATATATGTTCCATCCCCATGGTACTTTTTCAACATTAAGACATGGAACGTCGGATCCACTCTCTACAACCTTGGCGGCAAGGCCATACGCTACTTCCCCCATATGCTGGAGTATTTCAAACAGTTTGATGTACCTCAGGCTAAGCTTGCCCTGCTTTCCGAACCTCATAACCCCCTTCATAGGAGACACCTTCAACAACACTTTTTCTTCCTCCATGAACTCTATATCCCTTCCCTTCTTATCTGCGTACTGCTTCTGTCTACTCTGAGCAAATACCAAGCAGTCCTAAATTATTCAAACTTTTTTCAAGGACTCCCTCAGCAAATTAGTTCCCTAGGGTCTCACTTCAAATGCATCAAACCAACCAATTGGAGACCTACATTCCCTCCCATATAGAGCTTCAAATGGCGCCATGCCAATGCTCGAGTCTTCCAATACCTGGATAGTCCTCTCTGACTGTCCATCTATTTGAGGATGGAAGGCTGTGCTCAAGTCCAACCTCGTACCAAACTCAACCTGTAAGGTCCTCTAGAAATGAGAAGTGAACTGAGTGCGCCTATCTGACATAATTGAAATAGGTACCCCATGCAATCAAATCACTTTTTTCACATATAGTTTAGCTAGTTTCTCAGCGTTGTAAGTCACCTAGACCGGAAAAAAATGAGCTGACTTGGTCAATCTATCCACAATGACCCAAAAGGAGTCACAGTTTCCCAAGGTCTTGGGAAGATTCACCACAAAATCCATTGCTATTCTCTCCCACTTCCACTTAGGGATGGGCATTCTCTGAAGTATTCCTCCAGTATTTTGGTGCTCGTACTGCACCTGCTGACAATTCAAACATCGGGCGACGTAGTCCATAATATCACTCTTCATGCAACCCCACCAATACTAGGATGGATGGAGTACCTCGAGTTATGAGCTTCTTCCAAAAGAGTTTTAATTAGCTCACAAACTCGGGGAACACACACCTATCTTTTATTCTCAGGACCCCTTCTTCACCTAATATTGCTTCTTTGGCTTCTCCCCACAAAACCTTATCTTAAATCTTAGCTAGCTTTTATCCTTGAACAGTCTTGCTTTGATTTCCTACAACAGTGAGGATTTAGCCTCCATGTTGGCTAGTATCCCAGCTGTTTTTGTCAGGGACAACCTCACCAAACTATTTGCCAAAGGCTGAACTTCTCTGGCCGTCGGCCGCTGAGTAGCTTACGAGCAAGCTAAACTGCCCATGCTCACCGTCTTCCGACTTAAAGCATCCGCCAGAACATTGGCCTTTCCTGGATGGTACAGGATAGTGATATCATAGTCCTTAAGAAGCTCCATCCATATCCTCTGCCTCAAATTGAGATCTTTCTAGGAGAATACATACTGCAGGCTGCGATAATCCATGAATACCCCCACATCGAGCTCCATACAGGTAGTGCCTCTAAATTTTTAGGCAAACACCACTACTGCTAACTCCAGGTCATACGGGGGATAATTCTTCTCATGAACCTTCAATTGTCTCGAGGCATAAGCAATGACCTGTGCTTCTTGCATTAACACAACACCTAACCCAGACCGTGAGGCATCACAATAAACAACAAAGTCTTTACCTTCTACGGTAACACCAGGATAGGTGTTGTGGTCAGTAGAGTCTTGTGTTTATGAAAACTTACTTCACATTCCTCTAACCACTGGAAAGGTACATCCTTTTGCATCAACTTGGTAAACACCGAAGCGATGGAGGTGAAATCCTTCACAAACCGACGGTAATAACTGACCAGCCCCATAAAACTCCAAATTTCCATCACGTTAGTTGGCCTCACCCAATTTCTGATCGCCTCCACCTTCTATGGATCAACTTGGATTCCCTCCTTGGAAACCACATGTCCCATAAAAGACACTGATTCCAACCAAAACTCACACTTGATGAACTTAACATACAACTGCTTCTCCTTTAGTAATCCCAGCATAATTCTTAGATGATTTTCATGCTCCTGCTTGGTCTTAGAGTACACCAAGATATCATCAATAAACACAATAACAAAGGAATCTCAGTAAGGTTTGAAATACCGTTCATCAAACTCATGAATGCAGCTGGGGCATTAGTGAGTCCGAAATACATGACCAGAAACTCGTAATGCTCATACCTAGTCCAAAAGGCTTTTTTAAGAATATCCTCAGCCCGAATTTTCAACTAGTGATAACCGAACCTCAAGTAAATCTTTGAAAACACAACCACCCTAGTAACTGATCAAAAAAATCATCTATTCAAGGAAGAGGGTACTTGTTCCAAATAGTTACCTTGTTCAACTGTTGGTAGTCGATGCACATCTGCATACTACCATCCTTCTTTTTCATGAACAAAATCTGGCCCCACGGTGATACACTTGGTCTGATGAATCCTTTACTAAGTAACTCTTGCAGCTGCTCCTTGAGTTCTCTCAACTCAGTAGGTGCCATTGGATATGGAGGAATAGAAATGGGTTAGGTACCTGGTTCTAGGTCTATATAGATCTATGACACGGTCCGGAGGCATGCTGGGCAAATCTGCTGGGAACACCTCAAAAACTCACAAACAACCGTGACTGACTCTATGGAAGGACCCTCTGAACTAGTGCCCCGAAGATGTGCCAGATATGCTGAACAACCCCGCTCTATCGACTTACGGGCACGAATATACGAAATAAATTTCTTAGGAGCAGGGCTACAATTCCCTTTCAACTCTAACCTAGATGACTCTAGGCCCGATATAGTGATGGTCTTTTCATGGAAATCTAGAATGGCATGGTAAGGGGACAACCATCTCATTCCCAAAATTATATCAAAATCGACCATGTCTAAGATCACTAAGTCTGCCAGAGTGTTAAACCCCATGAAATCAACAATGCAATCACGAAAAACCCTATCCACCAACACAGAATCCTCAATAGGAGTAGACACACAAATAAGAGTATCAAGAACATCATAAACAAGATCCAAACCCAATGTAAAATAAGCAAACACATAAGAAAATATAAAGCCCGAATAAAACAATGGAATAGTCATTCTATCGGCCATGAAGACCATACCTGTAATAAAGGAGTCTGAAGCCTCTGCCTCTAGTCTACCAAGGAAAAGCATAGAAATGGTTCTGATTACCCGCCTGAGAACCGCCCTTGTTGGGCTGTGCCACCCCTCTATCTGATTGGGTGCCAACCCTACCCACCTGAGCACGTCCTCTACCCTGCTGAGCACCACCTCTAACAGCTGGCTGACTACCTCATCCCAGCTATAGATGGTCCAAACTGAATACACTACCTCCTCTCCTGGCAGGGGCTAGAGCTCGAGGAGTTGGGTGAGGAAAATTTGACTACCTTACCCAAACCTAGGCACCATATGTGGATGTGGCCATACTCACCATATTCGTGATAGACCTTCTCAATAGCTGGTCTTTGGCCAGAAAAGAGGAAATAGGGCGAGTTCTGAAGTCTAAACAAACAATTTGAGTACCCCCAACTGCACTTGATGATCACAGAGTTGTTTCTGGCGGATCTTCGGCTGATACCTGCATGGTAGACTAATAGGGCACCCATAGAAACCCTATGGTGTCGGAGCCTTAGCAAAAGAACCTACGCTCTGAGCCTTCTTCTCGGCATTCCTCGCATACCCTTCCGGTCTCACCCTTTCTACAGATTTGACATACTCTACCACCTCTTGGAAGGTCTTACCTAAGGAGATCATTTGTAGAATTGATACCTAAAGATCCACATTCAGGCCTTTAACAAAACACTTGATCCTCTCCTTCTTTGTAGGCAATAGGGGTAAAGCATACCTGGATAGTGAATGAAACCGAGCCTCATATGCTGCAACAGATGAGTTCCCTTGCTCGATGGTGGTGAACTCATCCCACCTCCTATCCCTCAGAGTACGGGGTACATATTTCTCCAGAAATATGAAGTAGAAATGGGTCCAAGTCAATGGTGGGGACCCTGCTAGTTTGCACTCCATAAAAGCTCTCCACCGGAGCTTAGCATCACCCATCAACTGAAAGGTGACAAACTCCACACCATATCTATCCACTGCCCCCATCTTATGGAGCCTCTCATGGAATTCTATTAGGAACTCATTGGAATCCTCTGCCTCTGTTCCATAAAAAGTGGGAGGATTCATCTTGGTGAACCTCTAAAATAGGTTATGCTCCTTCGCTATCATGACCTGTCCCGCTACCGATCTCGAGAACATTACAACTTCCGACATATCATTTATCCGAGGAGCCACAGCAGCTGTATATTATATCCCCGACTGCTGCCCTGCTAGATTTGCTGGCACTTCCCTAGTACCCACAAGGCTACTCAGGAGGTTTAGAACTTGAGCTAGAACCTCAGAAGATGTTGGTGCGGTAAGAGCTTCTCCCTGCGTCGGAACCTCAACCTCGATATCCACCTGCTCCTATACTGCTGGAGGCACGGGAGATACAGACCTCTCTCTGACTGGAGAAGGAGCACTAGCCCTTCCTCTAGCAGCAGCAGGCCTCCATCCACGACCTCTACTTCTTTCTCTATCGCGAACTGCAGCTGCCACTGCTGGTTCGGGTGTTGCGTCTCTATTATCGTTAGTGCGTGTTCTCACCATCTAAGAAAGAAAGAAGAAAAATTATTAAATACCAATTTGGTTCACTAGATACCAATTGGAATCTGAGGTTGGGCATATTTTTATGCCCATTTGCCATATTTTTACCCACATCTGATAAGTTTTTGAGTTCATAATCCTTAATTTATGCTTAAATTCATGTATCTGTTTGTGTGTTTTATATGATAAAAATGATTTGAGTTGATTTGACCAGCAAAATAAGTAAAATGGGCTCAAAATGATGCAAGGAATGAAGATTTAAGGATCTGACGGTGTTGGTGCTATGGCTGACGCCTTGCACCAAGTCCCGAACTTCAGAGAAAAAAATCTCATTCTGGTGCTATGGCTGGGGAGGTGCGCCAGACCCTATCTGGAGCTGAAATTGCTGAAAATTTAACTAAGTCTGTGGCGAGATAGGAGGGGCATAACGCCAGGGTCATTTGGGGGCGAAAAATGCTTATTTTTAAGCCATGTCATGATTGTGAAATCTTTCTATGTTCTTTGATGAGAATTGTTGTACGATGATAAACCACTTTATGTATGCTCTATGCTAGTTGGTTGAGTATAAGTAGATTGAGGTGTCAAGTGTGATGGTGAAACATGATTTTAGGTTTGTTTTAAGGATTGTTTGAGGACGAACAATGGTTTAAGTGTGGGGTAGTGATGTTGGGCATATTTTCATGCCCATTTGCCATGGTTTTACCCATATTTTATCATGTTTTGAGTTTATAATCCTAATTTATGCTTAAATTCATGTGTGTGTGTGTGTGTGTGTTTTATGTGCTAATGAACTATTTGAGTTGATTTGAGCAGGAAACTAAGCAAAATGGGCTCAAAATGATGCAAGAAATGAAGATATAAGGATCTGACAGGGTTGGTGTTATGGCTAGTGCCCCACACCAAGTCCCAAACTTCAGAGAAAAAATATCAATGTGGTGCTATGACTGAGGAGACGCGCCAAACCCTATATGGAGCTGAAATTACTAAAAATTTAACTAAGTTTGTGGCGAGATAGGAGGGGTTGCATGCCAGGGTCATTTCGGGGTGAAAAATACTGATTTTAAGTCAAGTCTTAAAGGGAAAAATCGTCATTTGAAGGCTCATCTATAAATATAAGCCTTAGGTCAATTTTTACGTAGTTTTTGACTTCTTGGAGTATTTTTGGACTTCTTTGAAGCAGTCTTTACTCATTTTTATTCTGTAGTTCGTTCATGAAAGCTTGTAAGCCGTTTGGAAGGAAGACAAGGTTCTACAACTAGGTTTTCTCTTCTTTACTTCATATTTTCACATGATAATGAATAAATATTTGTTTTTCCGGTTGTCTATGAGTGGCTAAGCTCATATTCTAGGGTTATGGCCATAGTGAATGATTGATTTTTTGATAGACTAAATAAACTTAGTTTTGATTCTTCTTTTATGGTTGTTTGTATTTATTTGTGTTAATTTATTATTTATGAGATTGATCACCTTGTAAGTAATCTGTTCGCTTTCGATTGAACTTGGAAAAAGGAATCGAAAGGATTAAAAATAAATACAGAATGGGAATTCAAAGAACCTTGAACCCATTGGTGATAGGATAGAAGTTATTTTTGAGGATAGGGATATACCCTTCAACCCTGTTTAGTTGAAATACAAGTAAGCATAATCATTATTTTATTATTCTCCTACAACTATAGGGATATAGGAGTTAGGGTTCATAAAATAGTTCTTGAATGCTAGGGATAGTAGCAAGATATGGGATAATAACTTGCAACTAACAACCATATGAAGAATCATGCTAGTTTAATTACGTCTGAAAACTCAACCTGAAACCAACCAAGTGCCATTGCCCTAGTCTATCCTCAGTATCGAAATACAATCAAGCTTGCATTTGTCTTAGTTAATTTTCACATTTGAAGTTTCAGTAGTTAAATTTTCCAAACCAATCTTCATCTTACTTATTATGTAGATTAGTGAAATCAAAGTACAACCTTATAACGATTAAATTGACAAGTCCCTATGGGTACGATATCTGGACTAAAAAAATCATATATTACTTGAGGACCACATGCGCTTGCATGCGCTTGGGAAACATTAAGTTCTTGGTGTCGTTGCCGGGACTTGAATATTGTTTAATAGTTTGTAGGTTAGAATTTTTTTTCGCTAGTCTGTATTTTATGTTTGTTTCTTGTTTTTGTTGAAGTTCACAGAGTTGTTTGCCTCAGTGTATGCCAAGCACGATAAGTCAAGGACCATCCTTAGCTTCTTTTGATCCTAAAATAGAGAGAACCTCTCAAAGGTTAGCTATGGAAAACATCGGGCAAACAAAAGGTGAAGAGAATGAGAGTGTTCTAGTGATGCAATTTTCTAGGCCGATTGTGGAAAACGCTTCTAAAGAAATTGTTAAATCGGCCATCATTGAAAACTTTAAGCTGAAAGAAGAGACTGTGCGGTTGGTCCAAAACACTTGCCAATTAAAGGGAAAGCCGCACGAGGATCCCCACAAGCATCTGATGACGTTTGTAGAGCTGAGTGAAAATTTCCACTTCTAGAACGTGTCAGATGAATATATCAAGTTGATTCTGTTTCCGTTCTCACTAATTAGAGAGGCCAAGGAGTGGCTTCAAAATGAGCATGTAGGATCCATCACCACTTGGGAGATCCTCTCCAATAAGTTCATCAATTGTTTTTTCTCTTAAAAAAGAACTAAAGAACTGAGGGAAAAGATCTATGGATTTGTAGAGAAAGATGGAAAAACACTAGCTCAAGCATGGGAATGTTGCAAGGGTTACTTGAGGGATTGTCCACACCATGTGAAACCTAAGGAGATAATTAGGCACAACTTTATTGAGGGTCTGATGCCCAAATCTAATATACTGCTTGATGCTACTGCACAAGGACATATTATATCCAAAAGTTATGATTAAATTGAGCCTTTCTTGAACCTCATGTTAGAGGGGAGTCAAGATTATCAGGATTCAGGCAGAGGATTTGTAGCAACAAAGGCACCGGGAAAGCTTCAGGTGGATGGTGTAGCGGCAATCAGGGCAGACATTAGCCAGTTGGTGAATGTGATCAGTAAGTTGGTGACCACATTAGCAGGAGGCCAAGTGCAGCAGATACAATAGGTACAGATCCCACCACCATCATGTTAGGCATGTGGAGAAGGCCATGCCTAATCAGGTTGTCCTCTTAATCCTGGGTCTGTATATTTTGTGGGACAATAAGGTCGTGGAGGAGGTTTTGCAGGTAAATGTTATAATCAAGGGTATCAGAATGAAGCAAATCCCCCATGGGGAGGGAATCAAAACTTTCAAAGGCTCCAAAACACTTATCAAACTCCATAGGGCTAGTAGCAGAACAGTTCTATTGAGGAGACAATGAAGCAATGGATGGTGCAGTAGACGTAAGTGATAAATTAAATGCAAAAATCCATCCATGAGCTTGAAAGGAAAATGGGGAAATTGTCCCTAAAGCAGAACAAAATACCACAGGGGGCACTCCCGGGTAATATCGAGAAGAACCCAAAGGAAAATATAAATGTTATCTTATTGCATAGTGGTGAGGAGTTGGGTGAGGATATCCCTAGAAAAGAAAATGTGGATGAGGAACAGGCCATGAAATCCAAGACTGAGGTAGGGATTCTAGTAACCCACAATCGAAAATTGCAGTAGCTAGAACACCTCCCCCATTTCATCAAAGGTTGAAGAAAAAGACAAAGGACACGACCTGTAGTATGTTTCTTAGGTTGTTGAAGCAGGTTCATGTGAATATTCCATTGGTGGAGCTTTTGCAGGAAATTCCAAAGTACTCCAGGTACCTCAGGGATATCGTGGCCAATAAGAGGAGGCATACATAGTTTGAAATCATGGCTATTATGGATGAGTGCAGTTCCTGAATCAAGAATAAAATTCCTAAAAAGTTAAAGGATCCTGGGAGTTTCACTATTCCTGTCGCTATTTGAAGCAAGGAAATTGGTTTAGATTTGTGTGATTTGGGTGAGAGAATAAATTTGATACCTGCATTCCTATTAAGAACATTGGGATTAGGTGAACCACATCCTATCACAATGACGTTGCAGCTGGCGGATCGGTATCTGGCCTATCCTGAGGGAATCGTTGAAGATGTCTTGATTAAGGTAGGACCTTTTATCCTATCAGTTGACTTTATAATCCTAGACTATGAGGCAGATGCAACATTTCCCCTCATTCTGGGTAGAGGATTTTTAGCCACCGCCGATGCGGTCATACATGTTCAGTTAGGCAAGAAGTCTATGAGTGTAGATTGTCAAGAGGTAATTTTTGAAGTGTTCAGAGCAGCACCTATGCCACCTTATTATGAGGACTTCAATGTGAAGCTGGTGGTTGAACCTGGAGGTTTTAATTAGTTACTTGAGCAGCAAGTGCTGCATGAAAGTTTAGCAGATCCTTGGTATGGTCACAAGTCCACTCGAATGAAGGAGTGATAGGGACGATAGTCGTTCTATGATATTAAATCAGGCGTTGCATGGGAGGCAACCCATGATGTCATGCCACGACGTTAAATAAGGCGCTTGATGGGAGGCAACCCATACTTTTTAATATTTTGTATGTTTTTATTGGTTTTGTAGAGACGAACAAGGCGTAAAAGGCAAGAACAAGCTGGGACATTGAGCCAAAAAGTGTAAGCTTGGGGTGAGACGTCTGGTATGAGACGCCAGGAGTTAAATCCTAGAAGAAGAAATTTTTTTCAAGTGAGGCTACAGGGGACGCGCTGTGCCAGCCCCTATCTCCAGAGGGAAAAAAATTTCTAAGTCTGGGTGAGATAGAGGGGGCGGCGCGCAAGAGGCTATCTAGATGAAAATTGTTGGTCAATTTGAGTAAATATTGACTCAAAAGACCTTAAAATTACATAAAATCCCATGCCCCACCTTTTATTTAAAGTCCCATTCATCTTTTCCCTCAAAAATTTGAAAAATAAAAAAGCAAAAATTTCTCTCTCTCTCCCTTAAAGCCGTAGCTCCCCATTCCCTCTCCCCTCCATTGTTGTCTTCTCCAAATCTTTGTCGAAGCTCTCATCTTCAACTCAAGTAAGTATATTTATTCTCTCTTGTTTGAGTAATAATGAAAGCATGCTCCCACACCCTTCTCCCCCATGATTTAGAACCCAAAATCACCATTGTTGGTTGAAAACTTAAATTTCATGTTTTGGATTCTATGAGCTTAAAGTCTTAAATTATTCCATGATTGTATGTTATTTTTGTTGGATAGCTTGATTCTTGGTTGCATATGGTGGTTTGAACTTGTGGGGATGATGATGTAGGTGAATTGAACTCTTGAGTGTTGGTGGGTAGGTGCATTAATTGTAGAGAGAGAAAGTACATGAAGCTTTGAATTCTTAAATGTGATAATTGCTTGAGTTGGTGAAATTCTTGATTAATTCATGTTGAATGGTAGTAAATAGTTTATTGTTGATTGATTGAATTGAATATTGTAACTCCATTACATGAAATTACTTGAATTGTGAATTGGAGAAGGAAAATGAGAGGGATAGCCTAGATAGTGCATTCTTGATTAAAAGATAAAAGCTAGCGGAGAGTTGAAAAGAAAGAAAAATTCATGAACTTGGTGTAGTATGAGTTAGTGAAGTAAATTAAATTGTTTAGATTTGATGATGATGGGGGAAGTCTGAGTATCCTATTTGACAAATTCTCACATATACGTAAGAAAATTAAGCGTGGGGTGAATTTTGCACCTTCCACACTTAATTAGTTAGCCATTTAGTTCACAAACTAATTTTGTAAAGTTCTTGATTTTTTGCTTTATAGGTATCATGGCATCAAAAAGAAAGGAGGTGAATGTAGCTGAGAAGAGCCGAAAGAGGGGTATACCAAGAAAAACAGAAGCTAGTTCCTGGGCTCCCAAAGCAGGCCCCGCAAGGAGATTCAGAGCAAAAGTAGTTAAGTCTCATTCGCTTACTTGGTTTAACACTCAAACAGAAGTCAAGTATGCACTTGAGAACTGGATAGATGAGGGCCACTTGGCACTTGAGTTCCCGGCTATTCGGGAAAAGATACGTGAGTTGGGAGCTGGCTATATCTTCAATGAGCTGGAGAGGTGAAACCTTACTTTGGTGAGGGAATTCTACGCAAATTGGGACACCTCATTCAGAGAGAGTACAAAGGTCAAGATAAGAGGATAGGTGGTGCGATTCACAGCTAAAAAGTTCAATACCTTCTTGGAGACACCTACAATAGACCCTTCATAATATTTCATCTTGTTGGAGAAGTCGCCATAAAGAGACATCCTCCACACTTTGTGCGGTGAGAACTAATCCACCCGATGGGTGAGGGATCAAAATGGCACCCATTCCACACTTGCATTTTCCTATTTGAATAGGGAGGCAAAGGTGTGGGTAAAGTTGGTATGTGCTATCTTTCTCCTTGGGACACATTTGACAGAGGTGACTCGCGAGCGGATTGTTTCGGTGTACATGTTGATGAAGGGGATACCAGTTAATTTTGGTATTGTGATTCATCACAATATGAGGAGATCATGAGACAATTGTAGATGAAAATATTGTCACAACAGTCTCTAGACCATGTACTTAAGGGAGGCAGGAATCGAGGAAGAGGATACGGACCTTGTTTTACCTTTGGTAGGACATTTGGCTGGATAGATGATAGACTTCACAAAGGTGAAGGAGATTTCCCTTTCCGAAGGCCCCTCTCTTACTACAGCTGATCGGCATGCCCGCGATGAGAGTTGGCAGGGTCTTATTCTTGGGATGTTGGAATTACAGCTAAAAATAGGAGGTCGACCAGCCACTGCAAAGGAGATGACGACTTTAGAGGCACAATACCAACTCACAGATAGTGCTATGTTGATGTATCGAGTGGGCCCGACTTTTGAAGAGACGATTAATGATGATAAGGCTACAGTCCTTACTGATGGTGTTGATGATTTAAACATGGAGGAGGAGGATGCTACTACAGGTACCGTGCAAGTGCTTAGCAACCAGGAAGTTTCTTTTCTATCCCTTTTATGATGTGATTGTGTGTGCACTGAGGACAGTGCACCTTTTTAAGTGTGGGATGGAGGAAAGTTAGATTCTTATTATTCTTTAATTGCTATATATGTAGGTCGTACCATTATTATATTCCTGGTAGTAGTAGCTTGATGATTTGTAAGTTAGGGGTTGTAATAGATAGTACGGTGATGTTGACTACTTGGATGCCTGGGATGTTTTACTTGTTCATCTTGACTATGTTATGTTTGGTTGCTAATTTTTGTTTTGTTTTGTTTGATCCATTGTAGTCATAGAGTAATGATGTTTCCCTATGATAGATGGATGACGACCGTCTTAAGGGAAGTTTCATCACATTTTTTATTTACTTTTTAGGATTGAGTAATAGGTTATCCACTTATATACTTGTTGATATTCTTCTTAGCCTCTATACTAGAGCAAAAAGAGTGGTCATCTTGTTTGTATGAGCTATAATCCTTAAGAGACACACATATATCTTTAATTTAACTCAACATATCCTTAGGGATTAATTATGAATTTAACCTGTCATTCAATAT
>JACEIK010001616.1:94323-157632 GCA_018107945.1 Datura stramonium | reverse complement strand
AATTACCAACTCATCAAACCCCCAAACTTGAACCATTGCTTGTCCTCAAGTAATGCAATTCTCATCAGTTGAAAAACATGCCACTCCACACAAGTTTAAACATCAACAACTACTTGGTTTATGAAAACCCAAAAATGCTCACCAATCTCACTGAAAAACAGAAGCAAATTCCCCTAAAAACCAGAACAATGAGGGTATTTCAAGAGGCTACCACCATTCACAACACATGATTCACAAGAGTTTTCATTTCATAGAACAAGGGCATTGCTCATCCATGAAATACACATAGCAGCTCAATTCATAATCATTGCATATTCAAAACCTACCTTAGAGCTTGCATTTCTTATGCCTTGAGCACAAATTTACCTTTAATGAAATTGTGTCCTCAAAAAGGTTGATGCCACTCACCGAAGAGAGAATCCCTATTTTCTTCATGACTCAATGCATTCACACAATGGATTTCACAAAGATAAGATTAAACTCACCCTCCCAAAAGAAATCTGCATGCACCCAACTCGACCCATAGGCTTGCCCTTTGTGTAAATTGCCACTAATGTAGAGCAACTGCACTTAAAATCACTTAGGATTTGTGGGTTATGATGTAGGCTAGGGCTAAGGATAGGATAAATGTTTAGCTTTAGTGACTAATGTCTTCCTAATGCCTTTATAAACACTTGCAAGATCCCTCAATCTTATTGAAATTACTACACCTTATTTCTCTTTGTTCATTATTTTTATCCTTTGTGTAGCACCAACCACCCTTTTAACACCCATGAATTCTACAATTGTACTTTTATATGCAAGAGACAGCACCTTTTTACCATTCTTTTCTTTTCTGATGATTCGAGGTCTTTCAACCCAAATGATTCATTCATTTTATCACAATTTTGGGTGCTACCTCACATTGAAGTTATCATCTTTTTCTTTTCTCCTGCAAACCCCCAAACTTAGTCTTTTGCCTCATCTCACATTCATTTCCTTATCACTCCCCGATTCATTGGCTTGATGCCCCAATTTTTCATTATTTTATTACTAGCAATTAGGGAGGATGGGTGCCAAAGAGAAGGATTAGAAATGGGCATTAGGCTTGTAATGCGGTTTCCAAGAAAGGGTCCAAGGCTCAAATATTGACTATCAAAGATTAATGCTCAAGGAGGTCATTTTGGGTGAACTACCAAAAGGATGCCTAAGATCATGTTCTAAGTGCAACTACATATAGGATTTCACCTTGAGTCACACTTGGGGCAAGTTCTAGACAAGAAGATGTGCATGGGATTCACAAAAGTCCTTACAACACAAGGCATCATTCCTCAAGAGACCACAAAAGTCATTGTCTAAACAAAATCACAGTTTAAGACATCAAAACATGCAAATTCATAAGTCAAGAAAGGAATCTGTAAAGTATGACAAAGAGTGCTATGTTCTCAATTCAAACATCTGCTCATTATCATTTTCATTTTCCTGCCCCATTTTAAAGCTCCATTTCAAAATCCAATAAAATTAATAAACCCACCATGAATATACCTCTAGCTAGCAAATTAGTAAAGCATATTTAAAGGTAGAGAGAAAATACCAAGAGGATTCCCCTCACATTCATCACATTAGCTTCACAAGATCTTACAACAATGGTGGAATTTCCTCAATTTGGGTTTAAAAAAAGAAGAAGAAAAGTATTATCTAACTCAATAATTCTATAATGAAAAGATTCTACCCCAAAAATTCTATGAAAAAGATGATGTCTAGATGAATTCTATAATGGGAGTTATAAAATATATGTACTTTTGTGTGCACAACCTTCAAAAATTCCCTTGGAGGCTTCTAGGAGCTTTGGGAATCTTTCTGGACGTTTTTTCCCTTCCATAAGCGAAATTAGGTCACTTTCCCTTTGAACTGCGAATAGTTGGTGCCAACCTGCGAACAGCCGGTACAATCCTATGAACCACCGACAAATAGTCGGTTCCCACGAGGAGCCGGTTGGTTAGCCGGTCTGAGCAGTAACTTCGGTGTTTCGCCCTTGATTCAAAGCATGTCCTTACACCTCTTCTTGAGCTCAAATCTTCCATTATCTTTGACTCCTCTTCTTCATATGCTAACTCATCACATTCCATCTCAAACATCATGTCTTTTGCTTGATTTCATGCTTTCTCCACTCACGTGAAGTACCTATAAAGAATCAAAGAGAAAGAGCATAAAATCTACATAAATGACTCGAAAACTAGGCAAAAACTCATGCTTAGGAGCCTAATGAGTTGGTAATTTTCCAACTCATCAAACCCCCAAACTTGAACCATTGCTTTTCCTCAAGTAATGCAATTCTTTACAGTTGAGCAAATTAACAACATGCTATATATGATTTTTTGCATAAAGGACCAATCAAGATGTTCTTTCACAAGAGAACATTGCTAAAACTTAGAGCATTATGGTAGTTGCACACAAAATCATCAAGCCTCAAGACAACCCAAACATCATACACCAACTCAAGAAAAAGAAAAGACTCAAACTATGTTGCACAAGCTTCAATGGGTGACCACAATCATTAAACATATCTTGATTGTATTCCTATCATTCAAACAAGGGCATAGTTCATCAAAACAAGTTCAAGGAGCATCTCGAGTAATTGTCAATTCACATTCAAAGCTTGCTTTAAAGTTTGCTATATGCTTGACTCAATCACACCATTCCCTTTTAACATAATTTTAAGCATGTATCTAAGGATGTGATGCCACTCACAAGAAAAGAGAATCTCAATCATCTAAAGCATTTCTTACAAAGGGATTATATCATAAAGAATATACGCTCACTCTCACAAAGAAATTCAAGTGCATACAAATTGACCCATAGGCATGCCCTTCATGTAATCGCCACTAATGTAGAGTTTCTACACTCAAAATCAGTTAGGACTTGCAAGTCATGATGAAGGCTAGGGGTAAGGTTAAGATAAGTATTTAGTTGTAGTGACTAGAAACTCCCTAATGCCTTTTGTGAACATTGTGAACCTCTCATCAACTCTTTTCAATCACTCCACCTTATTTCTCCTATTTCATCATCATTGGCTTTCATTTCTCAATGGCCCTCCTTATAACTTCTTTGGATCTCACAATAAGTATTTAGTTGTAGTGACTAGAAACTCCCTAATGCCTTTGTGAATATCAGAACCTCTCATCAACTCTCTTTATATCATTCCACCTTATTTCTCCTATTTCATCATCATTGGCTTTCATTTCTCAATGGCCCTTATAACTTGGATCTCACAATTAGCCTTATCTAAGCAAGTAGGTAGCACGATTCACTATTCTTTTTCTCTTTGGAAGAACCAAGGTTTCTCAACCTATTATTTTATGCATTTTAATCATAATATGATGCTACCTCAAATTGAAGCTCTAATGTTTCCCCCTTTTCTTGCACTCCCAAACTTAGGCTTTTGCCTCATTCTACACTCATTTCCTTATCTCTCCCATTTTCTTGGGCTTGAAGAACCATTTTATTTTATCCTTTCATCACTAGTAATTAGGGAGGACTTCCGGTTCCAAAGAGGAGGATTAAAAGGGTCATTAGGCTTATAATGTGTCACGACCAATGGAGGCCCGTGGATCATAGACACGGACAGGAACCCTCGAGAGACCCCAAGTCGACCCAAGGCATAAGCATACATCTAACTCAATATATATACTAAAGAGTCAAATCTATATAAAACTCGAAGTATAACTCAACATAACATCGAATCGCACGAAGCTAAACACGTACATAAGTCTGAAAGCTCTCTAATTCGACGAGTTGATGGGACAAGACCCAACTAACTCAACAATACCGAAGCTAAAAATACATCGTGAAACCGAAAGTCCAGTTCTAACGACGAGGACTCACCAACCAACAAAAAAGGCTCCTGACAACCGACTACGAGCTGGCCGAGCCTAGGAGCCGGGTCATGTATCATGAAATGATACAACAAAAGAGTATAAGGAAGTCAGTACGATGAATGTACCGAGTATGCAAGGTAAGTAAAATGTATTAAGTAAAGTAAATCACTTAAAAACATTCCATAACATGTCATAATCTTTCAAACTGAGATAAGGATTGCATGCATTCATTCCAAATCATAATCTTTTATAACATGACAACGCATAGCTTCATAACATCATAACGACTCAATGACTCAAAGTTGAAATATGACATTTATAAGAAAAGTCGGAACGATGAGTCAAACCTGCTTTTAGAACATGCATGTTTAAAAATAATAACCGATCACGGAAATAATATAGGTCCCGTGATACACTTTACAACTTAAATGAGTCGTGTTCTCTAAGCTATTTGATACATTTTCATGTGATTTTATATAAAAGTGAAGATAAGTGCTAACCAACATGATTAGCTTGATTTGTAGGTTTTTTGACGACTTTCGAGGAGCTAATCTGGCGAGTTGGTGAAGTAGAGGCTTGGAGACGGAAGAAACACGCAAACGTCGGTAAAGAGGAGGCTCAAAATGTACTCACATGTGCGCCGGCAACGTGCCACGGCAAAGTGCTGCCCACACACTGTTGGCAACGGTCATCAGTGGTGGCTCCGCACCATCATGGTGCAGCGCGGTCCCGGGCAACAGGCTATGCCGCCAACGCGTGTGGTGCCGCTTGTCGATTTTCGGGGGCGATTTTAAGGCTCTCACAGCTGGGGCCGTGTCACGGAGGCAATGCTCCGCGTTACACTCCGTGACACGTTGTTTGTTATTCCGGACAAATTCCTACTTCATTATAAATAGCACACTTAGGTTTATTTTTAGATATTCCGACCGGATGGAGCAAGAACGTACATAAAAAGTAGCTTGAGACGAAATTCTTAGGGTTTTCTCTATCCCTTTCTTCTTCCTTTCAATTGTTTGTATGATTAACATTCATTTAACGATGTTCAACTAATAATAAATGAGTTGGCCAATTCTCTTTGGGCTTGAGGTTATGAATAAGTGTATTGAAATGTAATTTGATTATCTCAAGTTGTTTTATCTTTTCTTCTATGGTTGTTCTATTTACCTCTTGTTCTTACTACGTTAATGTCTGGCCACGTTAATGTAAATCCAAAAAGTCCGATTTCACCCGAGAGGGCAAGAAATTGGAAAGTTGTGAATTAATAGGATATGATCTGTTCTTTGTTTGGGAAAATTGGGAATTGATTTACCTTCAGATAGAAATATACTTTAAAGTCGTATTAGTCATGTGTGGAATCGGTTTGTATAGCTAGAACTTGAATTCCTTCTTATCACGAAAATGTAGGTGGAAGGTTCATGATTCTTAAGTTAGGTTAAATACGAGAGTTTTAATCCATAGGCATAAGTTCCGACTAGCAACCTGAGAAAAGATAAACCATGCATATCGATAATTAGTTTCTTTACATGTTCTTTGTAGCCTCGCATGCTCACATTCATAGTTCGTACTCAACTCGTATAGATAGTTTAGTTTAGCATAAAAATATATTTTCCAAAATATAAAAACTTTTCTTTACACCGTTGTCTTCATTATTAGAGTTATAGTAAATTAACACTCAAAGGTTTTACCCCGTAGTCCAGCCCCCGTGGGTTCGACATCTCCGGTTCTTAAAAAGGGCCACTATATTACGAGACAACCCGTACACTTGCGGGCTCATCAAGTTTTTGGCGCGTTGTCGGTAATCGGCACCCAGAAAATTTTTTCTCTCAAGTGTTAGTTAACGAATTCTATATAAGCGTTGACGACGTGTTTTCTTTTTTTATTTTATTTTATTTTAAATATTTTTGATTGTGTTTGAATACCCTTCTTGACATGACATCTTGGAACACAAATGGTTTAAATGGTGAATACTCATATTTTGACAAACCTTTTTCTCAATTTCTGAGGACACCACTTGTGGCAACACTATAACACGTGTAACATATGTGGTTGTCAAGATGGCCATTGGGATGGCTGCCCGAATGCATACCCCCTTCCCCGAACCCCTACTATGATCCTTCGTTGTTTTTGATGAATACAGTATGCCGAAAATGTGGATTTGGGACGCCAAGACCGATTAGAAGACATGCTAAAACAACTTCTGAGCAATCGGAAGCAATGAAGGAGGTAATGGCAACATTGATAACTCGGGAAGAGGAGATTGCGTAGACGAAAGGATGAGTGCTAAATTGACTGGGAGATGATGGCTAAGGCGAAGCTTGTGATCAATTTGCAAGGACGCTTATAGGCAATATTCAAGAGGAATTGCAAGAGGGAGACAAGAGGAATTTTCGATGAAGCCCGACATTTAGGAACCCGTTGAGTGTCCCCGTGAGAGCCTGCATACTTGTAGAAAACTGGTTCCGGGGAGAAGAGATAGAGTATACTCCATTTGATAATATTGGAGAGATAGATGTTGATGCGAGAAGAGGTATATAAGTAAGGAGGTCAATTGCGTTGCGCCGTAATCAAGGTATCGACCTCACCAAGCATTTTTCTACCTTAATTTTGGTTGAAGAAATAGAAATAGAGTCTTCCGAGCTTATAGAGAAATGTCTAGAGGAGGACCAAGCCCCGTATATTTTGAAATTTGCTGACTTGGAGAGACAAAATGACTTCACTTACTTAAGGGCCAATAAGTGCATAAGGCAACATCTACCGCTTGGTCCTTACAATTTTCACCACCACCCTTGGAGCATAAGAGAAAATTGGAGAAGAAATTAGGGGTGAGATCATATCCTCAAGGTGGAGGAAAAAGTGGTGAAACTTGACACGCCGTGGCCGCGACGTAAAAATTAGGCGCCGTTGGGAGGCAACCCAAGGGTACCACGTGTACCATTTCAATTTCTTGCATTTTACCGATTTTATTTATTTTCATCTTTTTGCTGTTTCTTGGTGGAAAGTTGCCACGATGGAGGGGAAGTCCTAATACCCTGGGAGGAGGAAGCTAACAAGCGGAAGAGAAAAGTGTGGGGTTGAACACCCACTCTTGCAAATTTGAATGAAAAGCATGCTGTTGGCTAGGCCTAAAGGGCCAGAGTAATTCTCACCCTCCTCTCGTAAATTTTAATTGATGCTAAGAGGACATAGCATGATTTGGGTGTGGGGTGAGGGAAATTTCAAGGAAATTTCAAAAATTTCGTGCTTAACAAATTTTTGTGAATATATCGCTTGTGTGAAAAAAATTTGGAGAAATGTGAAAACATTTTTTTAGTCAAGCAGGAATTCATCACCCGTTGGTTTTTCTTTCGGTTCTTTTCCGACGGGGTCTTTGAACCAAAAATAAAATTTTTTATTTTTATTTTTATTTGTCTCGTATATAATGTTTTTAGTCGTAGTTAGACTCGTTTCGATGAAGAATGGATGACGACCGTCTTGAGAAAAATTAGTCAATAGGTTTTGGTTTTTGAACTCATAGCTAATGGATGCTTGATATTCTAGTTATGTCCTATATATGATTGTAAGAGGCAAGTATATGTAGTGTTGAAGCATGCAATCGTATAACTTTGTTTGAGACACTAAAGATTTTGAATTTGACTCAATATAATTGAAGCTTAATTTTGAATTCTTGTGATTAGCCGAGTAAGAGTTTGGTCTAATGTGTCTCGAATTGAGCATGTGCCATGAGTGTAAGGTTTTTGAGTATTCTAGCCGGGATTGTCTAGAACTTGCCTCGGTGTGTATGAAGCGAAATGAAGGATGTAAACTATAGGAGATGATTTAGGCTTCCTTTTGAATGAACCTAATCTTTTATCCCTCGTTTTACCTACCTTTGAAATATTAATCCTAGTCAAATTTACTGAGCCTTAGCCTCGTTCTTTTGATAGCCGCAACATAAGCTTAATCCCTTTTATCTCATTAGCCTTTGAATTCGATCCTAAGCTCCTAAGCGCTTGGAGAAGAAAACTTAAAGAGGAAAGGAGTGAGAAGAATGAAAAGAAAGGAAAAGTGGAAGCTTGTAAAAAGTGAGAAAGGTCAAAGGCGCACTTGGGTAAAATGGTTGATTGTTAGTAAGGAGAAAAACAAATGAATGAAAATTATTTATACAACTCCTTACTAATGAGCCAAAAGTGCCTAAAAGAAATGGGGGAGCAAAAGAGTAAAAAGAAACTACCAAGGATAAAAGGTGCGGTAAAGGGTTCGCACGAGGGGCGTGCGGGTTGAAAGCGCCAGGAAGATAGTCACTATTACTGATCACAATAGTACCTACCTACATCTAAGTACATTACAACCTAAAAAGTCCTACTTGATCTTACATTCGTACATCCTCAAATTAGTGGAGTACAACACTAAAGGCAAGCTTATGGGTCATTACATGATGCATGTGAATTCTTTGTGAGAGTGAGTGAAATTCTATTTATGTACCCACACATGTTGTGATATAAAAAGTGTTTTTGCGTGTGAGATTGGGTAACCCTCCTTCCGTGAGGGCACATGTTTAATGAAAGATAAAATTCATGTGGATTTCTTAATCGATTGATTGACATGAGTTGCTAAAATTGAGAGTCGATTCTTGAGGTTAAGAAGTCTTAACATAGTTGTTTTTCATAGCATGTTCTAGTTTTAACTTGTATCTTACGTAATCATTATAGCCGTGGCTTGAATTATCTTGCTAGATTAGTTATGTGAGAGTTTTTAATTACATGAGATGTAAAAGTGTTGTTCGAGGGACGAACAAGATTTTATGTGGGGTTGGGATCAAGGGAAATAATATAGGTCCGTGGATAAACTTTACAACTTAAATGAGTCGTGTTCTCTAAGCTATTTGATACATTTTCATGTGATTTTATATAAAAGTGAAGATAAGTGCTAACCAACATGATTAGCCTTTGTTTTGTAGGTTTTTGATGACTTTGAGGAGCTAATTCATGAGTTGGTGAAGTAGAGGCTTGGAGACTTTAAGAAACACGAAACGGCTTACGCAAAGAGGAGGCTCAAACAAACTCCCCACCGCGGCTATTTCATGAACGTGTCACTTCGCAGCAGCTGCCCAAGTTATTCCCCGCCAGTGTTGGCAACGTGCCACGGGCAGTGGTGGCTCCGCGACTATCATGAGTAACGCGCTGCCTCCGGGTGCAGCGTGCCACGTTACCAACGCGGCAGCAGCCAGGTCGACGGGCGATTTCCAAGGCCTCCGCTGCTCGGGCCGTGTCAATGAGGCAATGTTCGCGTTACACTCCGTGACACGTTGCTTGTTATTCCGGACAAATTCCTACTATTATAAATAGCAACTTAGGTTTATTTACGCATATTCCCACCGGGTGGAGCAAGAACGTGGGTTACAAAAGTGCGCTTTTGAGGACGAAATTCTAGGGTTTTTCTCTATCCCTTTCTTCTTCCTTTCAATTGTTTGTATGATTAACATTCATTTAACGATGTTCAATCCACAAATGAGTGGCTAATTTCTTTCTTTAAGCCGAGGCAGAACAAGTGTATTGAAATGTAATTTTTGGATTATCCGTTGTTTTATCTTTTCTTCTATGGTTGTTCTATTTAATTCTTGTTCTTACTACGTTAATGTCTGGCCAATGTTAATGTAAATCCAAAAAGTCCGCTTTCACCCGAGAGGGCAAGAAATTGGAAAGTTGTGAATTAATAGGATATGATCTTTTCTTGGTTTGGGAAAATTGGGGAATTGATTTACCTTCGTGGATAGAAATATAACCGAAAGTCATATTAGTCATGTGTGGAATCTGCTTGTATAGCTAGAACTTCAATTCCTTCTTATCACGAAAATGTAGGTGGAAGGTTCATGATTCTTAAGTTGCTAAATACGAGTTTTAAACTATGCATAAGTTCCACTAGCAACCTGAGAAAAGATAAACCATGCATATCGATAATTAGTTTCTTTACATGTTCTTTGTAGCCTCGCATGCTCACATTCATAGTTCGCATCAACCGTATAGATAGTTTAGTTTAGCATAAAAATATATTTTCCAAAATATAAAAACTTTTCTTTACACCGTTGTCTTCACTATAGAGTTATAGTAAATTAACACTGAAAAAGGTTTTACCCCGTGAGTCCGGCCCTCGTGGTCTGATGATTCCTGCCTAAAAAGGGCCACTATATTACTTGTACAACCCGGCATAATTTTATGCTCATCAATAACTATGGGTAATAAATATGCAAATCAAAATCACATAGACAATGGGAGACTCATATCTTAACCGACATACCACAATAGAGCTTACCCGGTCCATATCACTCAAGTGGGAAGAGCCGTCCAAAACTCAAGCAGGTTAAGGACGCTACCATGATATCGATATCAAGCTCATGGGCCATTAGGGCTGGGGATAGTCATAAGGAGGTCCCAATAATACAATATATAAACCTATATTGGTGCGTAGCTGGGCATGTGAGATCGACCCCTAGCCCGCTTCTAAGTGCGACTTTCCTCCCAAAACATGCAATGCCTCTACTTCCTAAGATATAATTTGTGTTTCAACATCGCCTATTGATGAATCTCAAAAAATGATATCATCCATAACTCAACATCGTATGAAAACGAAGCTCAACATTGTCTATTGACAAAGCTCGATAATAAAATCATTCTAGACCCGACATCATACGAAAACGAAACTCAAAAATAACATACATCTCTAATTGTGAATTCATGCATATGAGAAGCTTTATTTCGAAATATACTCATAAGCTCAAAGTGATAAGTGGAAGCCTTTACTCCAAAACTATGTGGTAATCTTACTTTAGAGATACAACAACATCATACTCGATATAAGGGCGTTGGCCAAAGCTTTATCATGCTTGGATCTACCTAATTCATTTTGAAAATAATATCACAATCACGGGTAGCTTTAGAAACATGCCTTTCATTATCAAATTCATAATCATCATACATTTTAATTACTCATTCTCTTCTTTCATGAACTTCTCATCCATGGGCATTAAATTTCATAAATTAGAAAACCCAATTTTGATTGAAAACAATTTAAAATCTGCCCAAGCTTCACAATTCATCAATAGAAACATATCTAATCGTACCCATGTATAGAAATTGAAGAATGATGCACCGGGGTATAAACCCCATAACTTGATCATAGGGAATTTCTCATACTTACATGGAGATTGCATAGGTGTGGAAGGAACCACCCACTCATAACCCTACATACCGAAAGGGATTGATTCCACAAATCCTAGATTACCCAAGAGGAAATTCCGATGGAAACCTTAGTACTAGCCTTGAATCACCTCTTTAACCTCTCAAGCTTGCATGCATGTAATGAATGACTTAGGATAGGTTTTCCCCTCTTAAACCCCACTAAAAAGAGCGCAAAATCAGACGAGGATAGGCTTTAGACATTTAGAATTTACGAAAAGGCCCTTACTAAATCGCAAAAAACTGTGCCGTGTGGTCCTGGGCTGCATTTGCTCCGACAACTGTCACCGGATAAAATGACTCGCTATGCCGCTTCGTCGAGTACACTATCTAGCCCAACGTCCCGAGCTCACAATGACTCGATAACGAGCCAAGGTGACCAATGCACTCGTGGTCACCAATCTTCAAGTGCACTGCCTCAATTACATCACTTTACCCTTATATCACCCCATGACTAACACCACGACTTGTTACCACACCCAACGGTGTAGCCGTCATCTTCCTTTATCTACACCGTCTTGCCTTCTTCTATTTTCCTTCTCCCTTTCCCACGGCCGACTCCAATGTACTGTGGTGTCCACCACAAGTCGCTCTGAGCCTATGGGGACCCCTTTTCCTCCAAACTTCCCAAACTCTTCCCGGCCTCCTATGAGTAACCAAGACTCGTGGTTGTCCTCACGAAGTCAGTCTAACGACTCGCTTCAGGCCGCAACACCGCCTACATTTTCCTCGCTTTTGACTCTCTGTCCTGATCCTTGGGTTTCGGGGTATTACAATATCTCCTTGGGAACATTCTTCCTCGAATGTTAGAAACAATACGTAAAATGCAGAAACATGCAATCATATGCAAACACCGATCATTTAAAACCAAATCGATGCACGACCACCTCCGAAAAGAACTACATACCAACTAAATTCATACATCACATACATCTATCATAACCTAAAACAAACTTGCGCACATGAATCGAACATGAAAACTAATTAGAGAATTAGGGAAAATCGATACCTCAAACCGAAACCGAGGCAGGGAACAAGGAGAGTATCTAGCCATCATATCCGCTGCTTCCCACAAGCTTCCTCAACATGTTGATTTCTCCATAACACCTTTATCAAGCTACTTTGTTCCTCACCCTCCGAACTTGATGATCCAAGATTGCAACTAGAATTTCCTCATAACCGAGGCTATCTTCACACCTACACCGTCCACCTAATTACTAAAGTCGATCCCTCAAACATTTCTTCAAAAGCAATACATGAAACACGATGCAATAAGATAACTTAAGGGAAAGTGCGAATTCATACGGGCCGCCTTACCATCTCTTCTCAAAACCTAAGAGGGACCAACATAGCGGGGTTTGAGTTTCCCTATCTTTCCAAATCTCATTAATCCCTTCATGGGAGATACCCTTGGAAACACCCAATCGTCCACCTCGAACTCCAACTCTCCTCCTCACACGCATATGAATTTTGATGACTCGAGCTGGCTCGCGTCCTTATCAACCGAACCTTCACCATAGCCTCATGAACCAAATTTGGCCCTATCATAACTACCTCGCTAACCTCAAAACCATCCAATGGGCGATCTACACCTCCACCCATGAGAGCCTCGAACGATGCACATTTGGATATCGGAGTGATAGTTGTTATTGTAAGCAAACTCGATCAAAGGGGAAAGTGATCATCCAAACTTCCTTTGAAGTCCATCACACATGCTCTCAACATTTACTCGAGAGTTTGAATCAGTCCGCTCCGCCCGGCCATTCGTTTGCGGATGAAATATTGTGCTAAGTTTAACTTGAATCCTGAAGCCCTTTTTGAAAAGACCGCTAGAACTGAGAGAGGTACACTAAGTACCTGGGCTCGAGATAATAGAAAAGGGCTCTCCATGTAATCGCACCAAACTCCTGTATATACACGCTTGGCTTAATCTATTTGCCGAATTTGTGGTTTTGATCGGTAGAAAGTGTTCATCCTTGGTCAACCTATCAACCACCACCCTAATAGAATCATAGTGTCGACTTATACGAGGTAGGCTTGTAACGGCAAATCCATATTAATCTTTTCACACTTCCGCGGGAAATGCTAACATCCTAAAGTACGCCTCCCTACTGATGCTCGAATTTCACTTGCCGATAGTTCGGGCACTCGGCTACGAATTCCGCAATATCCTTCTTCATACCGTTCCACCAATATATTTCCGCAAATTAGATACATCTTGATGGAACCCTGATGGATAGAGTACTTGGATCCATGTGCCTATGCAATATCTATCCCCTCAAATTATCAACATCCGGGAACACATAGAAGATCCTAGTACCGCAACACACAATCTCTCCCTTAGGAGAAGACTCCACCTTATGACCCCGAATGGCTCCTTCGGGCCTTACCAAAACTGATCCTCATCTTTTATGAAGCCTTCACATCGGTCACCAAAGACGATTTTGATCCATTTTGCACAACAACGCCGCCATCTGGCCGAGCCGCTCAATCTAACTCCCAACCTCGCAAGTCGATGGACATTTCTCACCAACTCCTTCTTTCCCTCATCCACGTGGGACACACTTCCATAGAGAGCCTAATAAGTGCATCCTCTACCATATTAGCCTTACCCTATTGGTAAAAGACACTCATATTGTAGTCCTTTAGTAACTCCAACCACCTCCTTTACCGAAGATTGATATCTTTCTGCATGAACACATTTTGCAAGCTCTTGTGATCCATGAATACATCCATGTGGACCCTATACAAGTAATGTCTCCATATCTTCAATGTGAAAACCACCGCAGCCAACTTAAGGTCATGGGTTAGGTAATTCTTCTTATGGATTTTCAACTATCTTGCAGGCATATGATATCACTTTCCCATGCCGCATCAACACGCACCTGCCCCAATTCTCAAAGCATCACAATACACCACAAAACCACCTGCACTCTCGGTAGTCAACACTCGGTGCTAAAGTGAGTAGAGTCTTCAACTTTTGGAAGCTTTTCTCACAAGCCTCACCATTGGAACTTTAATCTTCTCGAGTCAACTTGGTCAAAGGTGTTGCGATGGAGGAGAAACCTCAATGTACTCTCCAATAGTAGCCGCCTAAACCCAAGAAACTCCGAATTCTAAAGGATTCACCGATCTAGGCCAATTTTTCATCGCTTCGATTTTATGAGAATCCACCTTTATGCCCTCACTCGATACCACATGGCCCAAAAATGCCACAAAGAGCTCAACAAAAACTCACATTTGTTGAACTTTTCATACAATTGATGATCCTTGAGGGTCTCAAGCACTACTCTCAAGTGAGCAAAGATGCTCCTCCTCGCTCCGAGACTATATAAGGATGTAATCAATGAACACAATCACGAACATGTTCAAATATGATTTGATCACTCCTATTCATTAGATCAATAAGATCTGGGCAGGGAATTGGTTATCTTAAAATAAATAACAACAAATTCGTAATGACTAAACCGAGTCCCAAAGCAGCTTTTGAGATGTCACCCTCCCGAACCCCGAGCCGGTGATACCCTGGATCTAAGATCAATCTTGAGAAACACTTTCCATCCCGAAGCCGGTCAAATCTGTCATCGATCCTGGGTAAAGGATACTTGTTCTTAACCCAAGTGGACCTTTTTTAACTATCGATAGTCACTGCACATCCGAAGCGAACCATCCTTTTCCAGACAAATAATACCGGGCACCATGGAGAGCTACTCAGCCTAATAAAGCCCTTATCTAACGTGTCCTTCAACTGATCCTTCAATTCTTTTAGCTAGGTTGGAGCCATCCTGTAGGGGAGGAAGAGGATATATACATGCTCCGGGAAGAAGGTCATCATCGAATAATCTCCTTCTTCGGGAGGAACACCTGCAAATCATCGAAAGGCTGATACTACATACTATTGGAACCGACCGATAGTTGGGGTTTCACTCACATCCTTAACCCTAACTAGATGGTATATGCAACTCCTTAGAAATCAACTTCCTGGGTCTTAAGGTAGGAAATGAATCGACCACAGACACAACTGAATTACTCCTCTTTCCATTCTAAGATCGTTCACTCAAAATCTAAATTATACCGCCCGGTTCTACAATTAACTAAAGCGTAGCATGCAAAAAGCCAATCCATGTTGAGAATAATATCGAAATTAGTCATGGCTAACTCTATCAAGTCCGTTGAGGTGACCTTTATGAAGGACTCGATACCGGGCAACCTCTATACTCCCATCTAGCTATAATCGAGTCACCTACCGGAGTAGAAACCGAGAAGGGTTCTGACAAGATAGCCTGACTAACTCAAAGCTACTGGTCACATATGGTGTCACAAAAGACAAGGTAGACCTGGATCTAACAAAGAATATACATTAATATGGAAAAATCGCAATATACGTCGACCAAGGAGACCTCAAGCTCCTAAAGAGAAGCTAAAGCATAGAATCTCGGTTTCCGGCGTCGACTCACTAGTTGTGCTAGTAGATGCCCTCGATGTGCCGAGCGTGGCGGGAGGGGATTTAACTAGAAGCCGGGGCTCGCCCCGCCCGATCCTACCCTCGCGAAGGACACCGAAGAATGTTTCCGGCTTCCCAAAACCAAAACTAGCACCTAAACCTCGGCAAGCACTAGCTTGTGTGCCCTCGACCACACCCGCGATAAGCTTCGGGATGCTAGAACTGGTGGGTCACCGTTCTCGACCTCGAACTCGATGCTCGCCTCCACCATGTCTACGCCGGGATGGCACACTCACGCCGAAGATGTTTAGGGCCGATGATCTCTAGTGAGTCCCGCGGTCGAGGCTTAATGTCGTGATTTACGACACTTTCGACGCTTAAAACCAAGCAATTGTACATTCCGTGTATGCTTATATGGGTATGAGGTATTTTGTTCTTACGTATGTGAAAACAAGTTTGGAAGTAAATTTGAAAAAAATTCAAGCTGAAACAACTGAAAAGTGACGCGTACACTTAACAAAGTCATCGGGTAATGGTGGCATGACTCGTCACTTGAGGCGTGGGCAAAAGATGAAGTTTTGAAGAAGTAAAAAAGTGCACTTGACAAGTTGGAGGAAAATAAAGATTGTCCACAATGAGATGCAGGTTAACCGCAGGCTTTAAGAGAAAATTTTCAACCGCCCAAAGGAAGTTGCCGAGAAATCACAGCCTGCCACGAAGGAACGCACTCGTTGGCAAGCCACTGTGACTCCATCCGTGAAGTGCACCGACCATAGGAGCTCGCCCACAAGGGACCTAACGACTTGTGCTCGCCACGATGATTCTTTAGGTGACCCATTTCCCCAAGCCTGGGTACGTTGCCGAGGACGACTAATTTAAGAAAGGAACGAATTGGCCGAGATCTCGAACGATTTGTCACCACTCGTTGCCACTACCGACTTGGTTTCTAGTTTTATTTAGGAAAATGGATTTTTGAACTATAAATACCACTTTTAGGCTTTATTTTTAAGAGACGATTCAAGAAGGATTTTTTAGATGGCTTTTAGAGAGGATCTTGAACGATTTTGAGATTATTCTTTTGAGAGAATTTTTCTGACTATTGTTCTTGATTCAAGAAATGAAAGCACCTCTGGAATTTTATTCAATATACTTGATTTTTATTCTACCATAATTTGTAAATTGCAATTATGATTTCTTATATATTTTGTGATTGAAATAACACAAACATGAGTAGCCAAACCCATAAACTAGATTTTTGGGAACCAAGATGAATTAACACACATAGGTAAAAATAATTTAGTGATTCTTGAACGGTTTTATGGATCTATTATTTTTCCCTTCGCTTTGATCGATTCTGACAGCCGCTTGCAAAATTAGGACTTACCTTATTCTTATTTACCAGATCAAGGAGGTAAAGAATGGGAAAAGGGATTAACAACGGAGATTTGAGGCTATCAACCCTCATCTAATAGCTTGAACTTGTCCGGTGATAGCTAATCCGATATTAAGGGTAAGGGTCAACAAAGTACACCCGTATACAGACTCCAAGTCAAGGCGGAGAAAATAATCTAGATAGGGGACCAAACCATTTAGGTGCACCTAACTTACCAATATTGCATGTTAAACACCGGAATAGAACATTAGTGTATAAGCCTTGTGGTTATGAAATCTTGGGAACACACCCTAGTCTAGCTTGGCAAATTGAATACAAAACCAAATTTGATACAAGCATTCATTAATTTTACTTTTGTTATTAGTTCTATAATTTTCCCCTTTGAAATAAGTAAATCAATAGTAATAGTTATTCGCATTAACCTAAGTTCTGACCATCTTCCTTGTGGGATCGACTCCTCAACCTTTGTTGGGTTCTATATTTGACAATCGACCACTCTATTCTCAATTGCAAGATGTAATTTGGGCGACATAAAATTTTTATGTTGTTGCTTCTGGGAATAAAGCTAAGGCTTTTGTTAATTGTGTTAACTTTACTATTGGTTCTTACTTCTTTGTTTTATTTTTCTTTTGTTGTTTTGTCATTTAACATGTCTTAGGTTTGTGCATGTCCGATACTAGAAGTCAAGGAAACTTGATACCAATTGATCACGAACTTGAGCTAATGTTATGAACCCAATAAAAATGGCCAACATACAAGAGCAAGAAACCGTGGGACCAAGCCACAACAAGAATGTTGGCCGAGGAGCAAGCTCGCTAGAGATCGTGAGTTTGCCAAGAGTTGCCGAAGAGAAACGCCTAAATTTGAACGAGCCAGATGACCTAGATGTCCGGTAATTCGCGGAAACCAATATTTTGTCGAGGAAGATGATGCGATTACAGATGAAATTGGTGACACCGGGAGCGATAGTCCCTCCTACTTTCGGCCGGGGCAAAGTTTGATATACGAGTGCAATGATTCAACCGTCAATATGAAGGGAATATTTGCAGGTCATGCATCCGATGACGCCCACGCTCACTTGACGAATTTTGTGGTTATGTGCAAGGTGGCGCGTGCCACTTAGTCGCCCAGACGCAATCGCATTGAGGTTATTTCCATTATCTCTTGGGAGTGAGGCAATGATGTGGGTTGGCCGAGCTTCTAATGACTCCACTACTTACTAGAGAGCTCAAGAGAGATTTTCTTGAAAGGTTCTTCCCACCATCCAAGGCATTGCGCCTAAAGGATGAAATATATAACATCAAATGATTTAAATTTCCGAGGCACCCATGAGACCTAGATGCGCTTCAACAAAGCTCTGCGAGGTGCCAAACCACAGATTCGCATAATACATTGGCTGGAGATTCATCTATTCCTCGAATGCCAACACCAAGGAGGTTGCTAATACCGTCTCAGAAGGACCCTTTATGTCATACTTACGCAGAGGCTACTGAAAGCAGCAGACAGATCAAGACCAACCGAGCTTGGCACACTAGAGCTCAGGTTCCCGCTGGTTCTTATGTGGTTGGTATGTTGTCCATTTCACTGCTGAGAAGATCCATGTCACCTGACCAGACATTGCGTAGATAAAGATCACCATGGGGTTTCTTGCCAAGCACTTAATGGGAGTTAGAGCGTAAAGGTGAATAAAATAGGTTCTCATGGCAAGGCCCCGAGAAATGATGGTTGCGAGTCTCGAGTCCGAAGAAGAGGTCAATTACTTGAATGATCGTAGGAGGGTTTCCTGACCAACACCCAAGGATCTAACCAAGAATCTTGGCATCAAGGCCAGGGAACCAAGTTCGAACTTCCACAAGGATAATAATTTCAACCGGCCAATACCGAGATAAGGGATGGAAGAAGCGGGAGGAGTTCAAAATGATAGGGGTGGTACAAGTGTTCCTCCACAAAACCGAGAGCCGTAGTCGAGGGCTCAAGGTCGAAGATATGCTTTCCAGTGCTCAAGCAGATGGAGGCAACAAAACCACTTTAAGGAACTTGCAGGCCGATATTTCCCGGCTTAAATCAAAAGGTAGAGTCATGTCGTGGCAATGTGAAAATTGGAGTAGCGTATTATCCGATGTCTCGTTGTAGTGGAATCAAAGATAGAAAGGCACACTACCCAACAATACTATTCAAAATCCAAAAAGGATGGTCAATGCTAGGAGCGGAAGGCCACGCTAATCCACCGAAGCGCTTGTAGTTAACAAGTCGAAAAGGCCCGTGTTGGTAAATGATGATGATGTAGCGGATGTTGAAAACCCAACTTTGGTTGGGCACTCGATGTGCAACCGCTCCGAGTAGGGAAAAAGGAGCAAGGAGATGCTCATGGCTGGAAGCCGAGAAGGAGTCACTAAAAACTCACAACAATGCCTATACCTCCTCCTCCTTACCCCCAGCGCTTGAAGAAGAAAGATAAGGATGGAAAATATCAAAAGTTTATCTCTATGCTCAAGTAGCCGTCTCTGAATATCCTATTGGTGGAGGCACTTGAGCAAATGCCCGGATATGCCTAATTTATGAAGGACCTCATCATAAGAAAAAGAACTGTAAGTTTGAAACCAATCGATAATCACTACCAAGGAGACATCATTAATGTGGTGCTAGCAATGTAGTTATTGAAGACCCAAGTGCATTGCATTATAATTCTTGCACCATTGGGGAGGTTGAGTTTGCAAGGGCACTTTGTGACTTTGGAACTAGATAAATCATTTAGCAATATTAAAAAAGAAGCTGGAAACCCCACATGGGACTTCGATGGCATCAAGGCCGATGTGCACGCTTGGGGTGTTGGTGGGGATTTTGTTTGATGTGCTAGTCAAAGTGGACAAATTCATATTCCCACAGTACTTCGTGATTTTAGACTATAAAGTAAATTGAGGTCCCCATTATTTGGGGACTCATTCCTTGCAATGTAGGGCCCTAGTTGATGTGGAAGCAGTAAGGGCCTAAAATTTCCGTCAACAAAGAGGTTACCTTCAAAATTAGCCAAACCATGAAACAACCCAAGCAATTCAAGATAATTTCAGCATTGGAGGATAGAGAAGAGTCACTTGATGAATTTTAAGTAGTCGAGTGACTTGCGTCGTGTCAGCGACGTTAAAATTAGGTGCCGCATGGGAGGCAACCAATGGAGGTGCTCTTTGGTTATGTCCGAGTAGCCAAAATACCCAATGACCGCGCCGCGATTAAATCAAGAGCTTCTTGGGAGGCAACCTAAGTTGTAAATATAATAAAAAGTTAGTGTTAACGTTTGTCACGGGTGTAGGTAAATAAGATGGAAAATTCGGTTGGAACCAAAACCGAAACTTCGCTTCGTGTAGAAAATCATGTAATCCAGCCGTTGTCCGACTTGGACGACTCATTTAGCCAATTCATGAAGAGAACTGTAGAAAATAGGGGATCACCAGTGACTTCACGAGTCGCTTTCTCCAAGTGAACGAGCCATTTAGTCCCCCGCCGTGCACCGGACGAAGATCGAATTAAAAGAAAAAGGATGCCGACGGGCCACTAAACGAATCGTTAGGGAGACCAAACGAGTTGTTAAGTGATCCGTCGCGGAAGATGTTGGCCGTACCAGGGACCACGACTCATGGCGACTCGCTGGATTACACCACGGTCAGCTACTGAAAGTCATTAGGTCCCGTGTAGGTTAACTTAACTCAAAAATTTACAATTGAAATTGGGAAAGTTTTAAAATTAAAATCAAAGAACCCAATTTCATTTAATACTCCCCGTTAAAATCACACACAAATTAAAGATTCTAATTCTTCCTTTCTCTTCTTCCCCTTCTTCACGCAAACCTATCAAAACACCATTGAAATCACCTTCACTACCGCATGCCCCATTCATCAAGCACACTCACGATTAAAAATGCATTCCATCTCGTAACCAATCAAATTGTGAATAATCTTCCCCATACAAATATTTTGGAACACTTTTGCATTCGGGCCAAGAATTGTTGTGGACCCATGATCGAGCTTGAACGCATTTCGACTTCTATTGTGTTTTTACGTGCCTTGTGATATAAATAAACCCAAGGAAGTGTAAAACATTGATTTTCGATCATGTAGTAACCTGGGTTGATTTTTAATTGAAGTTTTGTGTTTGTGGGATTGGAACTCGAACGAAAAGGAAGATGAACAGAACTCTTGAGCATGATCCACATCATGAGTCATTTGGCACGAATCCACTCGCGCGTAGCTCGTGTTGAGTGGGAAAATTAAACTACCGAGGCGCTGGTATTTAATGAGTGACCTAACGACTCATTGCCTCTGTAACTTGCATCATTGTGGATCAATTGTCAAGTACACCGACCTAATTGAAAATGCGTTACTTAGGGGTCACGAGTGACTTTCACGGTAATCGCTGCTGCAGGCACCCACTGCTTAGTCACCCGTCAGATCACTGGGCACCAACTTATAAATGTTTTTTGTTTCATCTCCTCTTGTGTAAAAACATTGTTTCCACAGTACAATGGCTCCACAAGGTACACCAAAGAAGGGTCAAAACCAAAAATCGTGTACTTGAGCGTTAGCCAACCATCATACCGAAGGATGCAAGATGATCCATCCTCCTTTGAAGAGTCGAGTGGCTCAAGAGGAACATGATGTATCGTAGAGCAAATTTAATGAGAGGACGACTGTGGATAGGGCTCAACAAGTTTTCACCCGATGTACCCGGTCGATACTCCCACCCACTAGCAAGAGATCCGCCCACTGCATTAATGAAAGTGTTAGTGGCCGCCGCTACACTTGTTCCCAGGCTCCCTCCACACTGGGCACAAATACGTAGAGAGTTGATGAGTCGCATGCCCAAAGGAGGGGACTCTGATAATGAGCCGATCGAGACATTGGCACATCAAATGAGCAACCGAGAAATATGAGGAGATGGTGTGTCCATGGCATGCGGCCTATATACACCTGGGATATTGCTCCTAATGACTAAAGCAACCAAGCGAGCATTTACGAGGAACTAAGGCCGGTAACTATAAAGGCTTAAAGATCCGCCAGAGATACAGGAAGTATTTGAAAAATAGCTGTGTTCGGTGGTTGATCGAGCCATCGGTAGTTACACCCATGCCTAGTCTAACAGTTTTATGCAGCATATGGCAAAACACGCTGCAAGAGTTGGAACTAGCAAAGCCGATTGGGGAAGAAGCGACTCCGCATCAATCAAATGGATTGAAGGTGGAAACTCTGTTTTGATATGATTCCGAGGAGACAATTTCCAAGATGTTGAATGGGCTGCATAATCACGCTCGGTAAACACGGCGTAGTTTGATCATAGGCTATCTCGAGCCGAGGACGCCAAAACAAAAAAAGCTGAATGGCATGGAGGACAGCAACAAGACACTTGGCTTTCTCGCATTATTTCCACAAAGGGGCCATTAGTTGAATGGCCGCATGGTACAGAGCTTCCGTCACAGCGTATAAAGAAGGCCACTTTGAACTTAGGTGAAATTTTGTGTCACTGCAGGGGGCACAAGCCGGTACCGACAAGTAATGACAATATACTCACCCGATAGAGCAAAGACTGTAACCAAAGATAATGGAGGGGTATGCAAATCAATTTCCGAGGTTCATTGTTGAGGAGAATTAAGAGCGGGCTATAAATGATGGTATACGATTCCCTTCCCGCTTGATCGATAGGAATTCCTGTCCTGAGTACTTGAGTGCCTAATTTCAATCACTGATCGAGAGTGGTGGTCCGTGAAGATTACCGATATCGGTCTATTAGAGATGATACAAACTCAGACAAGGGCGAGGACACAAGCATCCGCATCCGCCGGAGCAAACTATGGCAGTAGAGGCATTTTCCAATGATGCAACATGGATGCAAACATGCTTCTTCGAGTTAATGCAATGAGCCTACCGAGGGCGTAGAGATAGGTAGCCAGGTTGAGGCTACATATGCGCTGTGATGCCTCCATACCTGCATGCCTCGAATCATCATCTACGGCAGCAGCATCCGCACCACTGCGCCGTCACCTTCACGATCCACCACAAATGGCCACTTAGTTTCACTACTTTATAGGAGTTTTTGGTTGATATGGCTAGGTGGCTAGCTAAAGCGTAAAAAGCGCAGTACACATGGCTTTACAAAAAGTCAAAGTCTTGATGAAGCAAAGGCTTGCGGTGTCAAAGGAGTTGGAAGACATTATCTAGTTTGGTGTATGGCACGACGCCGAGAGACGGGATGTATGAGTGCTGGTGCAGCTATGTGGCGCCTGAGTTATCCCCATGGTACGGTGAGCCGGGAGCGCCACAATTCGAGGTGCGGGACTTGGCCACACGACAGTGGTCAAGGTGTACTTCCACCGGTACTCCCCTTGATAGATGATGAGTTTGAAGAGGAGCTACCACCTATTTTTGATTTCATCACAAGAGGAGACGATGGAACATGACAAGGGAAAGAGGCCTTGTGAGGAGGAAAGTGTCTATGATGATGCACCGCTCCGCGCAAAAACGGGAGCTGAGGGGAGATGGAGAGAGTGCTGGTGAATCCTCAAGAGGAGGGAGGCTCATCGAGAGATGAGACAGAGGCAGCGTAGAAGGCTGTGGAGAAGGAAAGAGTTCGCCTGATCTCGAATGCGCTGTGTCAAGTCGACAATATTGGAGTTGATGTAAGAGGCGGCATTCTACACCCTCCACCGACCAGAAAGCTGACACCTAGGTCGTACGATATGTTTCCTATTTCCTTAGTTTTTGTCTTGTATATATATGCGCGATGACGACGCTTGCTTTCTGACGGGGTGGGGAGGGATACCGTGCATTCTATTTTTGCTGAACATAACCCGAGGTTTTTCTTGCCGGATATCTTTTTCGCCCTGTACCCATATCAAGTAGAACCGCACGTTTAGGATTTTATTTCCTTTTGTGTTTTTATTTTTTTTGTCAATCTAAGAAAGTTAGAAACCCGAAAGGCCAAGAGCTTAAAATATAAATTGTGATTTTTGATAATTTGACAACCCTCCGAAAAAATTATATGTGTATGGGAGAGTTGATAATTATGACTTTGTGAATCTTTGCACAGCATTGAAATTAGAACTTGTTTACCATTGTATGGTTGTACCTGAACTAGCGATTAGTAGAATTGATGATGTTGACCTATGCTATATGTGAAGTGAGGTTTAATAGCTAAATTCGGACAGGTGTGCCAATCTAGAACTTTCCCCGGGTCGGGCCATACCGAGATATAGGATAAGAAACTAGGAAAGGATCATAGGCCGTTTGAGATTTATGAGTCCACTTTAGCCTAAAAGACCTACTAAAAGTGAATAAAAATCCCCGATCCAAATGTTTGAGATTAAATCGACCTTCTTTCATTTACACAAATTCACCTCGCCCCTGATTTTATTATGAATTGAACTTGTTTTGGCCCTGGTCCCTCCTTGGACATTGTAAACTTCAACTTAGGCAAACCGCCTAAGGCGGGTGGCTATGATGTGGGTGAGTAAGAAGAGTCGAGTGGAAGCAAAGTTGGCTAATAAAAAGAAGGAAAAAGAACGGGTGCAGTATGCATGATGAAAAGAAAAATAAAAATTGTTGTAAGAAAAGCAAGAAAAGAAAAGAAAAATAATGTGTGACATCAATAAGTGTGGAATAAAAAGTAACCGCATCCGTAGTGTTTAAAGCAAAGAAAGGGAAAAGTAGAAAAAGGTAAAAAGTGGAGTAGAAAGGCATATGCCAAGGAGGGTTAAGTTACTAATTCCAAATGTACCATACCCGAGCCCGAGTCTACGTTACAAGCCAAAGAATTCCTATAATGATCCTAGTTAATTGTCCGAAAATCAAGGTATTTAAAGTAAAGGCAATCCTATGGTATTGTATGAACACAATTCGAATTTCTTTGTGAGAGTGAGTGGACCTTACCTAGTCCCAAGAAAAGATATAATTTCAGGTTAATCATCTACACATGTGTGAGTATGGGACTCCTTTGAGGTGAGAGCACTTGGTCAACAAAATCACCGCGACTTTCTTCTGGGCAAGTATAGATTTATGTTCGTGGGTTGCAAGTGACAGATTTTGCCATGTTTCACCTCGTGTTATGTTTGGAAATTTTATGCATAGTGTTTTGAGTTGGATACGATGAGGAGGTGTTAGAAAATTTGATTTTGATATGAAATTGTGACTGTTGTAAGTTTTCTAAAGTTTTTCTAATTTAAGCATCAAGTAGATTGTTTTGTTTTGTTTTGTTTTGTCCTTTTGCCCGAGGACATGCATAAGTTCTAAGTTCAGGGTGTTGATATGCCGTAATTTTATGGCACTTTCGACACTTAAAAACCAAGAAATTGTGCACATTCCAAACATATGTTTATAAGGGTATAAGGTATTTTTGTGCTTAATGTGTGTGAAAATAGGTTTGGAAGTAAATTTGAACAAATTAATGCTTAAAAACACCGAACGGGTGACTGCTGTGCACTTAACGAGTCGTTACAGGAGGCACGACCCATCACTTGAGGCGTGGGAAAAGATGAAGTTTTAAAGAAGCTAAACAAAGGCACTTGACGAGTTGGAGGAACTACTCCTTACACCTGTAACAAATCGTGAGGTTAACTATTAGGCTTTGAAGAGAAAAAACTTCAACCTATCCAAAAGAAGTTGTACGGCGACATCATGAGCCGTCACATGAAGGAACGACTGGCAAGCCACCGGACCCATCTCGTGAAGTGCGCTAGATTGTAGAGTCGCTCCACGGTGGCACCTAACGACTCGTGCTCAGCACGACGAGCCGCAGTTGACTCATTGCCAAGACTGGGTACGTTGCCGAGGACGACTGATTAAGCAAGGGAATGGGACTCGGGCCGAGGATCAACGATCCATCACCTAGCCCGCTACCGCGACCCGGTTTCCGCTATTTAGGAAAAGGATTTTTTGAACTATAAATACCCAATTTAGGTTTATTTTTAAGAGACGATTCTCGGGAAGGATTTTTGGATTTACTTTGAGAGAGGATCCGAATGATTTTTGAGATTATTCTTGAGAGAATTTTTCGCACTATTGTTCTTGATTCAAGAAACGAAAGCAATTCTCGAATTTTATTCAATCTTACCTTGCTTTTTTATTCTACAATAATTTATAAGTTGCAATTATGATTTCTTCTATATTTTGTGATTGCAATAACACAAACATGAGTAGCTAAAACCCATAAACTAGGTCTCAGGGGAACCAAGATGAATTAACACACATAGGTAAAAAATATTTAGTGATTCTTTAAACGGGGTTTTATGCATGTATTGTTTTTCCCTTCATTTTGATTGATTCTTGATGGTTGCAAACGTTGGACTTTCCTATTCTTACTTACCAGATCAAAGAGGTAAAGAATGGGAAAAGGATTAACAATGTAGATTTGAGGCTATCAACCCTCATCTAATAGCTTGAACTTTTCAAAGATAGCTAATCCGATATTAAGGGTAAGCGTCAACTAGTACACCCGTATACTGACCAAGTTGTGTGGTGAAAATCATCTTGATAAAGGGGACCAACCATTTAGGTGAACCTACTTACCAATATTGTATGTTAAAACATCGGAAATAGATCATTAGTGTATAAGCCTTAGATTATGAAAATCTTGGGGAACACAATCCTAGTCTAGTCGTAAATTGAATACAAACCAAATTTGATACAAGCATTCATTAATTTTACTTTTGTTATTATTCTATATTTTTACCCCTTTGAAATAAGTAAATCAATAGTAATAGTTATTCGCATTAACCTAAGTTCTTACCATATTCCCTCGTAGGATCGACCTCAACTCCTTGCTTAGTTCTATATTTGACAATCGACCGCTATATCTCAATTGTAAGGTGTAATTTGGGCGACACCGCGCCCACCACCGACCTATTCTAAGAGAATCCGTGGTCCTCGATCCCCGGCCCCTCTGCCTTCTCTTTCTCTCGAATGTGTTTCCTCCATTCGCTGGGCGCATAAACACTATATGAGGAATGTCCATATCCTAGTGAAGCATAGCAATCCAACACTTCTTGTCCATATACCTTTCTATACCATGCACAAACCTCGTCACCCGCATCCTCTGGGCCGCCACTAACTCGGGGGGGATCATTTTGATAAAGTAGTTGAACACAAGTGGAATACTTTGCATCAGCTATTCTTCCCTACTAGGTTTACAAACTCAAACGCTCCCCTAGCCCTCATCTCCCGAGGAAGAACCGATCTAGGAATGCAACATGAAACTCTTCCCATGTGATCGACTCCGCTCTGTGATCCTACTATCCTTCCATCAAGTAAAACCATATATGCGCAACCCCCTTCAACTGTAGAAGCCAACTCGTGCATTCAACACTACTCACCCCCATTAATCGGGTGATCTTGACAATCTCATCAATGAAATCACGCGAGTCCTCATCTACCTTTGACCACAAGAACTCCTGGGGTTCTTCCTCAAGTCTCGACTCGAGCCGCATTGCCATCTTGCTAACATGCGCAACACCCCGCCGGCTGACCCGAGCTTGGCCAAGGCCCGGTCAAGCATCCGAGTGTAGGCCCTAACTCAACATGTAGCCAATGCCCGGTTCGAGGCTCCCAACTAGTGGGGTTGGCTGATGCCCATAACCATCCATCCTTATGGCCCTCACTACCTCCATTCCTCCTTCCGTTCATTCTTCGAGGAGCCATGATTCTACAATCGCGAATAGCTCAAATTAGAAGGTTAGAAAGACTTTTTATCGCACGACATGTATCATGAAAGCAGTGGAACATTTCCTAAACATCTCGTAGTCTCTTCTGGGTTATAAGTGTGAGCTTTCACACAATGAAAAGGACTACTAAATGCCACTTTAGACACCATAGGACACTTCAAACCTATTGCTCTATCACTAAGTTTGTCACTTACCCGAATGGAGGCCCTGGATTGTAGACACGGACAAGGGACCCGAGAGACCCTAAGTCAGCTCCAAGGCATAAGATACATCTAACTCAATATATATATATATATATACCGAAGAGTCAAAATTGATATAAACTAAGTGGAAGTCTAGTCAACATAACATCAAAATAAGCATCTCAAGCTAAGCACGTATATAAGTTTGAAAAGCCTTCTAAGTTGATGAGTTGATGGGACAAAATCCCAACTAACTCAACAATACCGAAGCAAAATACATAAGGAAAATGAAAGTATATTCGAAGGATGAGGACTCACCAACTAAATAGGTGCTAACTTTGACTACCGACTACAAGGGGTTGAGCCTGGGAGCCGGGTCATGTATCATGAAACGATACATAGAGCATGCGGCCGGCACATGGAATGTACCGGTATGCAAGGTAAGTAAAATCGCTAAGTAAAGTAACTCATTTAAAACATTTCATAACGTGTTATAAGCTTTCAAATATGAGAGGAAGGATTGCATGCATTCATTCGAAATCATAATCTTTTCATAACATGACAACGCATAGCTTCATAACATCATAACTGACTCGAATGACTCAAAGTTGAAATATGACATTTATAAGAAAAGCTGAACAATGAGACAAATATCGTTTTTAGAACATGCATGTTTAAAATAATAACCATGGGTAATAAATATGCAAATCAATCAATAGACAATGGAGACACGCTACTTAACCAACATGGCTCACGATTAGAGCTTACGTGGTCCCGACTATCACACTCAAGTGGGTAGAGCCGTCCAAAACCTTGTCAAGGCTAAGAACGCTACCATGATATCGATATCAAGCTCATAATCCATTAGGTCCGGGATAGCTCACAAGGAGTTCCTAATAATATAATAATATCAACCTACGTTTGCATGTAGTTCTAAGGCATAGGGTGATCGACCCTTAGCCCGCTCGATGCTAGAATCTTCTCCAAAAATATGCTATGGTCTACATAGTATATAATGTAGTTCACCATCATCTATTAACGAAGCTCAATAATGATATCATGCATAACGTCAAGATCGTATGAAAATGAAGCTCAACATTGTCTATTGACAAAGCTCGATAATGAAAAGATGCATAGACCCGACATCGTATGAAAACGGCTCAATAATAACATACAACTCACTCAGAATTCACGTACACGAAGCTTTATTTCAAAAACATACCACAAGCTCAAAGATAAGTGGAAGACTTTACTCCAATACCATGTGGTAATCTTACTTTAGAGATACTATAACATCATACTCGATATAACCATTTGCCAAAGCTTTATCATGCTTGGATCTACTCAATTCATTTTGAAAACAATATTATAATCATGGGTAGCTTTAGAAACATGTTTTTCTATCATCAAAATCTCATCATCATCATTCTCTTCTTTCATGAACTTCTCATCTATGGGCATTAAATTTCATAAATTAGAAAACACAATTTTGATTGAAAACAATTTAAAATTTGCCCAAGCTTCACAATTCATCAATAGAAACATAATCATAATCGCATTTATGTATAGAAATTGAAGAATTATGCAATTGGGTATAAACCTCATAACTTGATCATAGGAATTTCTCAGATTAAAATAGAGATTGGGCATGGCTGTGGAAGTAACCACCCATTCATAACCCTACATACCTAGAAGGAATTGATTCCACCAAATCCTTGATTACCCAAGAGGTAATTTGATGGAAACATTGAATACTAGCCTTGAATCACCTCTTCAACCTCTCAAGCTTGCATGCATGTAATGAATGACTTAGAATAGGATCTTCCCCTCTTAAAATTCAACTAAAACACGCCTTAAACGACATAGGATAGGCTTAAGGAGTTTAGAATTTACAAAAAGGCCCTTACTAAATCACGGAAAAATAATCGTCGTGATCCTAACCGACGCATCCGACGACTCATCACCTGGGAAAATGACACTCATCATGCTGCCGCTTGAGAACACTTATCTAGGATGACACCCCGGCTCACCATCGATATAACGACTCTAGGGATGACCGCGACTCATGGTCACCAACATCAAGTGCACGCCTCAATTACATCACTTCACCCTTATATCACCCCACAACTCAAGTTACCACACCCAATGAGTCGCGTGGTTATCTTCATATACACTTTCTTGCCTTCTTCTCTATTTTCCTCTCCCTTACCCCCACGGCTAACCTAACGACTGTGGTGTCCGACCGCAAAGTTGTTTCCCCGCACCGGTGACCCCTTTTCCTCCAAACTTCCCAACTCCGTCCGACCTCTCCCCACGAGTCACCCGACTACCTTGTGTTGTCCTCACGAGTCGTCCAATGACTCGTTCTGCGTTTGCAACACCAAATTGTACATTTTTTCCGCCTTGAATTTCGTGTCTAATCCTTGCTCGTGGGGTGTTACATAATGTGGTTTTCAAGAAAAAAATTCAAAGGCTTAACAATGTCTAACAACAGAAGATGTTTAAGGAGGTCATTTTTGGAGAAGGGACTTTAGAAAGAGAGCCTAAGATCATGTTCTAAGTATAGCCCCATCAAACATTTCACCTGGAATCACATTTACGGCAAGTTCTAGACAATCCTATATACACAAGAATTAGGCTAAAAATCCTCACCCCACAAGGAATCAAAACCCAAGTAGTTCACACACTTCCTCCATCACATTAAGAAAATGACTTTTAACAAGCTAGTAACAAATCATCGTGCCAAGCAAGGGAATGTATAATTCATGACAAGAGAGTGCTCAATTTTCACATTTAAATTCCCTCCTTTATTTTCAAAACTCTTGCACAATGCCAAGAAAGAAATATTGGTGGTACCTCATCAAGCAAGTGCAATGTATGACTCAAGCAAGACTCTAGGACTTTACATTTTCCCTTAAGAAAGTCTCCTCTCAATCTTTCATCGAGAAGTGTCAACTGCTCGACAATAAAAAAGAAAAAATAGAAAAATTTCTCCTTGAGAAAGAACCGTAGTATAAAGAAAACCCTTGGAGTTTATTCAAAGACTATTATCTAAAAAGGCGATACTAACGCACAAGTATTGACGATTTGCCCTTAAGAATGATGTCACCCACCTATCATAAAGACCATATCATACATCACTTCTAACAAGTGAGTTACCTTGTGACTTTATCCCTAATACAAATAAAGCATTGTCCTTGATGCACATGGTTAAACAAAGTAAAGAAGGAATAGGAGAAAAACTTCCCTAGTATGATGGAGATATTCCATTGGAGTTGTGTGCACCGTAGAACCACTTCTTCTAAACCTCTCCCTCAGAATTCTTCTCATGAACGGTGTTTGACCGGCGTTTCGCACCTCTATACAAACATTTTGCCTCTGGGCCTAACGCCGACATGTGCCACTTAAGCAATTTTTTTCTTCGGTGCATTATGGGGTATGTTTTCTTAATCTGAGGTTTGCGTATTATAACATGCATTCTGCCTAGCACCTCTGGGTTGCCCAATTTAGCTCCTTCCACTTTTATCACCTTCCATACCTCTATCAACCGTGCACCATCAATGACAACACAAAAGTAAAGTAAAACAAAACAAAAAGGAAAACGTAAAAAACAAAGAGTAAGAGCACTTGCTGCCTCCCCAAGAAGCGCCTTTCTTAGTTAACGCCGTGGATCGAAGACTTCAACTTCACCACTTTTCTCTCCACTTTGAGCATTTGAATCGCACCCCTAGTTTCTTTTCCATTCTTCTACTCCGCTTGAGGGGTGGTGGTGTAGGCATCAAGGGGAAAGAAATGGATGTTGCACCTTGTATTTCTTGGCCCTTAGAGGAGGGATGTGCTTTGACTTTGTTGGCATGGCATACTCTAAGATAAAGCCACCTCGATTGTCCTCCTCAACTTCCTTCATTGACTTGGTCTCCTGGCCTACATTTTGTCAACCAAGTTCAATGTTGAAATATGATATGATGTACCTCCAAGTAAGTGTCGGTCGTGCAAGTAATATAGTGGCTCTTTTTAAGAACCGGATTGTCGAACCCATGTGGACCGGACCCATTCCTCTAAATATCCATTTCTAGTGTGCTTTTAAATACCTAAAGTGTTGGTGATAGACATTTTCGATTTAGATAAATTAAGTCTAAGTTTGGGTCAACGAAATATTCTTAAGGTACCTAGGAGCAACATAGAGTTAAAACCGATTAATCATGCGATAATACGATTTGCAATGGAATAAGCATGGAACTATCAATTGTTATTTCACATAACTGGAATTGCATGTTCATGGTCTTTCGAGCCTCTTAACACGGCAATCTAGCCTCACTGCATTGTGAGCGAGGAGTTTAATTTAGTCGCGGGCAATCATTATGTTGTGGTTTACGGGGAAACGATTAAGGACTTTCGTACGTCTAACCATTGAACTCAACTTTAGCTCACAACTACTGGAGTGGTGATGTGACATCCCAAGTTGTCTTTCATAACCCCCGTGTCAAATCAAGCACGGTGTTAGGTATATTTCTATCCCAACACCTGTAACCTCTCTCCCGAGATTACTTCATGTTCTACATTCTCATGTCCTCGACCTATGTAATGCCTTCTCAAGCTATTTCCTAAGCTAACAAATATGCTTTTATGGTGATCAATCATTAAAACAACCAACAAATCAGAATGCAAGACGAAAATAACAATCAATAACTTAATTCCAAAACAATATCATAGAATTACAATCATAATCCATGGCTTCAACCCTAGACGAAGGGTTCTTGCCATTCATGTTCGTAAAACTACTCTAAACTACTATTAATCTACTCCTAAACTACATACTTACATGAGATTGCAGATGAGAAGGGAATTTGACAAACGCTAGATGAGTTCTTCCACTTCTCCCTTCACTCCGATGCGCTTTTCTAGAATAAAATCGTGACTCCCATGGAATTAGGAGCTAAGGGTCCTATTTATAGTAAATGGAAAACGTAAGCTAATTTGGCCTGGTCGTGGGACGGCTCCGTGTCATGGAGTGTATCGCTGAGCACCGCTCTCCGTGACACGGAGGCATCACAAAAGCTCACCGAAATCAATCAAAATCGGCTCACAAAGATCTGCCGCGATGGCAACGTGGGCACGCTGCTTGGGCAGCGCTGCTACACACCCTTGTCGCGCAGCCACTCCTGCCGTGGCACGCTAAGCCAACGCGCAGGGGCTGTCTTGGGCAGCCTCGCTCGCGTGGCACGCCGCCGACGCGTTGGTGTGGGCCGCTGGGGCCTCCTCTTGCCGACGTCGCGTGTTGATTCCTTCTCCAAGCCTCTCTACTTCACCAATTCATGAATTAGCTCCTCAAAAGTCATCAAAAACCTACAAAACAAGGCTAATCATGTTGGTTAGCACATATCTTCACTTTTATATAAAATCACATGAAAATCTATAAGATAACTTAGACAACACGATTAATTTAAGTTATAAAGCGTAACACTGCCCTATATTTTTTCCCGTGATCACCAACCCCACACTTAAAGCCTTGTTCGCCCTCGAACAACCTTTTGTTACACATCATGCATAAGGAGAGTCCCACATAACTAATTTAGCAAGTTGATTCAAACTACGACTATAATGATTACGTAAGATACAAGTTAAAATAGAACATGCTATGAAATACAACTATGTTAAGACTTCTTAACCTCAAGGATCGACTCTCAAACTTCGCAAACTCATGCAAATCAACTGATTAAGAAATCCCACACGAATTTTATCCTTCATTAAACATGTGCCCTCACGGAAAGAGAGTTACCCCATCGCACGCAAAAACAATTTTTACATCACAACATGTGTGGGTATATAAAAAAGGATTACACTCACTCACAAAGAATTCACATGCTTCATGTCATGACCTACAAGCTTGCCCTTAGTGTTTTAATTTCACTAATTTGAGGATGTATGAATGTAAGATCAAGTAGGACTTTTGTAGGTTGTAACGTAACTCAGTACAAGTAGGTACTATTATGGCGTTAATAGTGACTATCTTTTCCTAAGCGCTTTTAATACATCACGCCCCTTATGGCGAACTTCCTTCCCTTACTTCACCTTTTTATCCTTGATGGTTTTCTTTTTCCTCTTTGTTCCCCTTATTTAGGCACTTTGACTTGTCGTAAGAAGGAGCTCTATGAATAATTTTTCATTACTTTATTTTCTTACTCCTAACGATGATCAAATCACTTTTACACAAGTGCACCTTTGACCTTTCCTCACATCTTCTACAACTTGCTACTTTTCATTTCTTTTCATTCTCCTCACTCCTTGCTCTTTTAGATTTTTCTCTTCTCCAAGCGCTTAAGAGCTTTGGGTCAATTCAAGGTTAATGAAAGAAAAGGATTAGGCTTATGTTGCGCCTATCAAAGATTAGGCTCAAGGCTCAACGGGGCTAACTAGGATTAATTTTTCAAGGTAGGTAAACGAGGGATAAAAATTGGGTTAATTCAAAGAAATGCCTAAATCATCTCCTACAATTCACATCCTTCATTAGCTTCATACACACACTGCAAGTTCTAGACAATCCACAATAGCATAGAATACCAAAACCTTACACTCATGGCACATGCTCAATTCAAGACACATTCCGAAGACTCTTACCAAACCTAATCACACGAATTCAAAATTAAGTTTCAATTATATTGAGTCAAATTCAAGAGCCTAAGTGTCTCAAACAAAGTTATAAATTTGCATGCTTCAACACCGAACATACATGCATCTTACAACCATGTACAAATACACAACAAGAACATCAAGCATCCATTAGCTATGGTTTCAAAACCCGACATCTATCGACTAATTTTCCTGAAGACGATCGTCATCCATCCATCGCCTAAATAAATTCCCTGGAATCTTCAATACTAAAACATTATGTACGTGACAAAGAAAAAATAAAAATAAAATTTATTCTTCTGCCTAAAGACCCCGTCGGAAAAGAACCGAAAAGAAAAATCAATCTAGTGATGAACTACGCTGAACGTGCCAGATTTTTCAAATTTTTCTCATTTTCCAAACAAGCATTACATTCACCAACAATTTGTTAAGCACAAAAATTTTAAATTTAATTTTATCTTGATTATGTTCTTAAATCATGCTATGTCCCCATAGCATCCAAATTACATATCAAGAGGGTGAGAAATACCTCGAGCCTTTAGCTTAGCTAAAAGCATGTTTTCCTTGGCTTTACACGTGTGGGTGGTCGACTCCCACACTTTTCCTCTTCCATGCTTACTGGCTTCCTCCTCCGAGGGTACTCGCACTTCCCTCTACCCGTGCCTAACTTTTCCACCAAAAAGACAAACAAACAAATCAAAATAACAAAATCAAAGTAAAATCAAATTACAAAGTGTACCTAGAAGTACCCTTGCTGCCTCCCTGCGTCGCCATTTTACGTCGTGGGCACGACGTGACCGCCCTTTTCTTAACATCTCATACTGGGTTCTCTTCAGAACCATCTCCTTTTCTTTGTTGTTTAGAGGATGCCTCCACTGCTCCTCCCTTTCTCCAACTTCTTTTCTACTTTGAAGCCCTTTATCGACTCTGCCGAACACTTGATACTGACTTTGGCCGTGCACCTGTGACCTCTCCACCCCACACTCATCCTCCGCCAACACACTAACTTGACAAAGGTTTTTGTAGTGTGGATGGGTTTATTTCTGTATCCTAAGGTTTCTTTTCTTCATCCGACCCTCATCTTTCGTGGGTCCTTCTTTCAAATCAATCAGCTTCCTTTGGTGGCCAAGAATGGCCGTCCCAAGATTAGGTACCCGGGTCATCAACCTCGAAATCTAAAATAATAAAATCAGCAGTATGATAAATTTACCTACTTTGATGAGAAGGTCCTCTATTATTCACACGTGTCACTTAATTTGTCACCCACCAAGTAACATCAACCTCGCTTCTGCCTCGGCTTCCAAACCCAAGGTGTTGAATAAGGATAGGGGCATTAGGTTAACTCGCTGCCCCTAAGTCACAATAAAGCTCGGAGCACTTCGCCTTACCAATTTGTAATGGGAGGGTAAAACTCGGTCCTTAAGCTTCTTTGGCATTTTGCTCAATAAATACCCTCGTGATCGCACTCCTCCGCTGCCAAGGCTGACGTCCACTAATCTAACTTTGTTCACCATCACATCTTTCAAGTATTTAGGCATACTTGGGCATTCCCGCAAGACATCAATAGTAGAAAAATTTATATGAAGTTCTTTGAAATTCTCACGTAACTTTTTGAAACATTCTTGCTCTTTTGAATTTTGGGAAATGGTGGTGGTGGTCTGTGTCGGGCCGCAATGAAGATTGCCCATTTTGTTGTCCAAAGACTCCGATTTGCTCCGCAGATTCCAGGATGGTCCCGGGTCTTACCAACTCCGCCGCACCCCTTTCTCAACTCTTAGCACCGCACCGCCCAATTGCCTTCCGCTTCTAAGACCGATGGCATTGATCTCGGCCTGGGGTTAGGATTCGCGTCGCTTGGTAGTCCCCTTGCGCCCTCATGTTTTGAGCAACTGCTATTTGACCCACTTGTTTTTCAAGACGCTGTGGCTACTTGTTGATTCATTAAGTCTCGTGCCATCCTCGCCCGATTTTCCGCTAACTGAGCTTCGTCTCCATAATTCTTCGCAAAGTTTCAATGCGGCTGTTACCATGCCCATCAATCGCCTATTTCCGCCGATACGATGTTGTTGAGGTTGCATAAAATTCTCGCTGTGGTTTCCACCCCAAGAAGAATTCCGGTGGCCCTGCCAATTTCGTTGTTGTTTCCAAAATTTCGATTCTCTGAACATTCCCAATGAAATTGACTAATTCCGAATTGGCTCCACAAGATTCTGCGTTGTGCCCATTATTACCACAAATTTCACACCAACTCTGAGCTTGCTGAACCGCATTAACCTCGGCCCTGGTGTTGGTGCATACTCGCCTTATTGAACCGAGTAAACATTTGATGTCAAAACGAAGCTAACCGTGCCGCCAAGGCATTCAAACCCTCCCTCGCTTCTCTCAACCCCGATCTCTTTCATGCCCCCCTCTCATGATTCGCCGTGCCACTGATTTCCTTGTGCAATTCCGTTCAACAAAGTGTACAACTCATCATACGTCTTTTCCAAGGCTTGCCCACCCGCCATAGAAGTCTATAATATTTTATTGTGTGGGTCTAGACTTTCTACAAAGGTAGGCCGGGCCAAGCAAGACTCTGTTTGATTGCCGATGATGGGGACAAGCCTCTCAACAATGACTTGAATCTTTCCCAAGCCATATATAAATTCTCATCAAGCTTCGCTGAAACCGAGTATCTCACTTCGCAACTTTGCAAAGCCTGCTCGAAGGAAAGAATCTGGAGCAAGGAACTTAGCCAAATCATTCCATGAAGTTATGGAGTTCTAAGTGGTTCACCTTCGCCCACTTTTTCGCCTCTCCCAACAAAGGAAAATGGGAAGAGGGTTAAGCGGACATAATGGCAAGCAGATCATTTGCGATGAAGAGCATGAGCTTCAAGAGAATGATTCGGGTTCTTGCAGAGTGGAACCATGCGCACCAAACACGAGATAGATCTTCCAAAGAACAAGCCTTTCGTGGACACGCCGGTGGGGACAAACGTGTCACTTATCTCAAGAAAGCTCAGAAGTGCCGCAAGTGTGTCCTCATGCGCTACTCCAAAGGAACTCACCACTAGGAATGCAAACAGCCTGCACCATATTCTCGTTTAAGCTCAAAGTTTCCTCCAGTTCGGCTATGATACTAGAGGTCACATTCGTCGCTAGTGGGATTGCCACTTCGCGAACTAGTCTTGCTGCCATTGCTTCCGATGACAACCGTGCTTGCCTCGCGGTGGTTGTTGCTGTACTCTTCTTGAAGTCTCCGCCTTTTGGTCTAGAGCTACTCTCCTTGCAAATGGATTTGACGCTCGTGTTCAAGCAACGGTTCCACAAGCTCTACTTCTAGCGCCGCCAGACAACCCGTCACCTGCAAATCAGAAGACCAAGACCAAGTTTCTCAACACTTAGGAAAATTAAAAATCACACAAAAATAGATAAATTATCAAAACTTCACCGGAGTCCCCTATGACCCAAGGCCAAAAACTTGACCAGCCCGCAAGTGTACGGGTCGTGCAAGTAATATAGTGGCTCTTTTTAAGAACCGGGATTGTCGAACCCACAGGGACTGGACCCATTCCTCTAACTATCCATTTCTAGTTTGATTTTAAATATTTTTAATTTTTTAATTAAAATTGAGGGAAAAAAAAGAAGCTAAGGGCTTAATTTATAGTAAATGAAATATTCTGAATTTACCTAGGAGCAACATAGAGTTAAAAACCAGCTAATCATGCGATACTACGATTCGTAATGGAATAAGCATGGAACTATCAATTGTTTTCTCACATAATTAGAATTGCATGTTCATGGTCTTTCGAGCCTCTAAACACTGGCAATCTAGCCTCACTGCATCATTGTGAGCGAGGAGCTTAATTTTCTAGTCGCTGGCAATCAATTATGTTGTGGTTTACTAGGAAACGATTAGGGACATTCGTACATCTAACCATTGAACTCAACTTAGCCTCACAACTACTTTGTTGAGTGGTGATGTGACATCCCAAGTTACCTTTCATAACCCCGTGTGTCAACTAAGCACCTGCAGGTTAGGTATATTTATCCCAACACGGAACCTCTCCCCAGATTACTTCATGCTCCCCACATTCTCATGTCCTGACCTAGGTAATGCCTTCTCAAGCTATTTCCTAAGCTAACAAATATGCTTTTATGGTGATCAATCATTAAAACAACCAACAAATCAGAATGCAAGACGATAATAACAATCAATAACTTTAATTCCAAAAACAATATCATAGAATTACAATCATAATCCATGGCTTCAACCCTAGAAGAAGGGTTCTTGCCATTCATGTTCGTAAAACTACTCTAAACTACTATTAATCTTACTCCTAAACTACATACTTACATGAGATTGGTAGATGAGAAGGGAATTTGACAAACCCTAGATGAGTTCTTCCACTTCTCCCTTCACTCCTAAGCGCTTCGTATCAAAATCGTGACCCCATGGAATTAGGAGCTAAGGGTCCTATTTATAGTAAATGGAAAACGTGCTTAATTTGGCTCGGGCCGTGGAACGCGCTCCGTGTCATGGAGTGTATCGCGAGCACCGCTCCGTGACACGGAGGCATCGCGAAAGCTCACCGGAAATCACCCAAAATCTACAAGGTGTGCCACTCGCGCGATGTTAACGTGGCACGCCGTTTGGGCAGCGCGTTACAATACCCTTGGTCGCGGATCTCACCCCGCGTGGCACGCTGCCAACGCGCAGGGGGGGCTGTCTTGGGAAGCCTCGCGTGCCGTGTGGCACGTTGCCGACGCCAGTGGGCTGTTTGGGCCTCTCTTTGCCACGTTCGCGTGTTGATTCCTTCTCCAAGCCTTACTTCACCAATTCATGAATTAGCTCCTCAAAAGTCATCAAAAACCTACAAACAAAAGGCTAATCATGCTGGTTAGCACATATCTTCACTTATATAAAATCACATGAAAATCTATAAGATAACTTAGACAACACGATTAATTTAAGTTATAAAGCGATCACTAGCCCTATATTTTTTCCCCGTGATCAATAAGAGGGTGGTTTAAGTTGCTTCCTTCTCAAGCATGCTTTTTGCTTGACATCCTCATTCATTTTGTACCTGCAGAAGCCTATGTATGAACGAGATTAATTTGACTTCCCACCTAGCTACTCTAGGTTGGGTTTCCAAGTGCACTAGAGTCTTTGAGCATGGCTTGTTGGATGTCATTTGGAGGCTCTAGTGTCACTTCTTCAATCTTGCATCTTGCATTTTTTGCAAAGGATAGTTGGTTGGCACAACTCTGCGACTTCTTCAAAGTTCACCTTGGCTCCTTCTTCATCATCATTTTGAGATTCCTCCCATGAGTCAAATTGAGATATGCCCCATTTTTCACTCCTTCTTGTTAGCTATGCTCTCAATGTCTCCTCCGCTTCTTCTTGTAGAGATTTTGCAGCCTTCTTCTTGAGGAGTTGATGATTACATGGGCATGGAGGGGTTGATATTCTTTCTCGCATTAGACTCGGCTCCAAAAAGGCTTGAGCACGGCTTCCATATGCCCATATGTATTTGTCCTTCCTCATACTTTCCATGGCTTCATTCCTAACAGTTTAGGAGCACAACTTCTATCATAGTCACTATAACGAGAAGTGACCCCATTTGGGCATCCATCCTAATGTCTCCCCGCCTATCACATAATGTGTATCTATACCCATCATAGGAAAGAAAAAAGGTGCACTCATCTCCCTTCTAGGGCATTTTTGCAATCTCGCTAATAGTGTGGTCCTCCATATTAGGGGCATGGAGGTTATGATAAGGGTTGCAACCAACAAACCTCCTCCTTTCATTCCATGATGCGATCATACAACTACAAATATACAAGAACAAACAAAAATAAACAAAACAAGATGTAAAACAAAAATGCAAAACTAGTTCGAATCAATAAATAAGTAATGTCTTATCACAACTCAATTTTCGTCAATGGTGCCATTTTTGATAACTCTGTGAATATACTTTCATTCAAAGAGTATACACGGTCTCTATATCAAAATAAATATCCCGACTAATATCGGGGTTGAATCCCATAGGGACTAGTGAATGATAATTATAAGTGTTGGTTGAGAAATTGAATTTAGCTTGCACCATTTAGAAATAACATAGTAATAAACAAAGTTGGGGGAGACTAAAATTTCAATAGAATATTTTCATAATTTTGCTAACTACGATAGCAAAATTACCAAGGTTGTTAAATAAGAATGTGAAAGACTAGAGGTGTGGTGTAGATGATATGTTAACTACATAGGGTCATGCTAGGTCATCTCATAAATTCAATTTGTGTAAATAATCTCAAAAATGGTATTTAATGCTTTTCAAATTCTTATAAATATATCTTTCAAACCTCTAGACACCATTAACTCAACCCGATAAGATTTTAATTAATAGCTCACTAATTTCTAGCTATTAGCTATTAATAGAGGAAATGTAATTATGGCTATTTCTAGCCCAATTTCACAATCTCTCATCCATACCCACCATTAAATTCTCTCTCAATACTTAATTCTTCTTTTGTGAGCAACAATCAAATAAGAACAATTAGACCCACATCAATATCAATGGATCTTCAATTATAGATTTGAGAGAATCTAACAAACATTTAAACTTAGTTAAATAATATTGAGATGACTCTAGCAATACTCACTCTAATTAAACATTCATCATCACACACCTCTAGTTAATGATTTAGCTACTCATAATTAAGAAATTCAAAAGCACATTTAACAATAAACTCATTGAATTCAATAATAGGAGTAGAAAAATCAAATTCAACAAGAAGTCTTCAACAATGCCAGTACCTTGCTATCAAGAAGAAGAAGAAGAAGAAAAAGAGAATAGTTCTTTCCAAATTCCACCAATCAAATTCTCCTCCTCTTCTCTTCCAAAAAGATGTTCTAAAAGCTAGAAATTGAAAGTTGATCAGTACACAGTACTTTTTCTAGAATATATCTAAAAAAAGGGTATCTTCTCTCTCTTTTTTCCATGCTGGGAAATTTTTCCCCTAATCAGCATTCTGGTACTGGTAGAAGTATTGGCGGTTTGCCGATGGCACTCCGCAGACCACCGACTACACTGTCTGCGCATTCAATGAATTCTACTACCTTTCAGCGGTTCCTTCGGCATTTTGCCGATCTCCATACGTGCACCGCTGATTCTTTTCTCTTCAATCCATCAAGTTCAGGTGTCATTCGGTGACTGGACAGATGATTCACCGTTGGAAACTCGCGTTCGCTGATGGCTTTGTTTCCTATAGGCAGTGGTTATCGGCTCTTGACCAGCGTTTCGCTGGTCTTCTTCTATGGAGCACAAAATTCCATCCCACTTCCTTCTCTTTTTTCTCCATTTCTTCCTCTTTTCTTCACATTAGACATCTTCACACAACAAAGGAAAAAAGGGCATAAAATCCACATAAACAACTCAAAAACTAAGCAAAAACACAGGCTTAAGAGCCTAATGAGTTGGTGAATTACCAACTCATCACTTCCCAAGGGTAGTCTCATATATTCCCGCTCTTTTAATCCCTAAACTACATTGTTTTGGGAATAATTTCAAAGGATTTAAAGGGGTAAATAGTTCTAATCCCTTATTCTCCACTCAAACTTTCTGAGCATCATTGCATAGAACTCAGAGCTTCTCTCTCAAGCCAAGAACTAGGGCTTCCAATTCTTCTCAGAATTTTCAAGCTACTTCTCTGAGATTTCTTCTCTAGGTATGTGGGGATTCAAAAAGGGGATTCTTTCATCCTTGTGCCCCAAATTTTTATCTTCAGAAACCTCCTCCATCCTAGCGCTGCAAGAATTATGAATTAGGGCTTTTCAGACAAATTATGAATGTTTCTTAGATTTTTGTCTCATTCTGCAAGCTTCTATAACCCTAGCATGTGATCTCCATGTTATTGAATTAAAATTCATAATATGGCTTCTAGCCCTAGTTTTAGCATGATTTTTGGGTTGAACTTTTCATAATTTAAAAGCTAGCCTAAATTGCTATTATTCCACAGGTTGATATCTGAGTGCAATTTTCAGCATGTATATTTCAATTTAAAGTTAGTATTTCATATTATAGGTATACTTAATAGCCTCCTGAAATGTTAGTTGATCTGTTCATATCTTTATCAGTCTATCAGTAAACTTAGTATTTCATAATTATTAGGTCCTTTAAGCTCTCAAAACACTTCTAGATAAGTGGTTCTGACTTAGCCTTAGGACACCATTTCGAGCTATCAGTACAGTTTAGTATCTCAATATATATATTACATCCTTATAGTGTCATTAGTTAGGAGTAGTACTTAACACAGAGGGGGTCGGGGTTCAGCGCACTCCGGTTTCCAAAACTATGTGCCACCATAGGATTTAACCCAAATGGGTTTTACAGTTAGTGATCACACAGCCCAGTCACTATACCCTAACAAGGTATGGTGGGCCCTATCAATGGGAATTAAACATCAAACTCCATGTCTAGCTCATGTGGTTATAGGTCAGTTAAGAGACACTCCCACAATACAGTTTAGTCTCAGGTCTCATAATATGCTTATGACCCTTAATCAGTTTTACTAATTTTCAGTATTTGTAGATTTCAGGTTGTTTGTGACATCGTGATCTTAGTTTGGGTCATTTCATATTATTCAACATTTTCACTTATAATGCCTTTTCTAGCATAATTATATATTTTTATTTGCTAACTTCGCATACTCAGTATATTCAAAGTACTAATACATACCTCCTATGCTATATCATTTTATAATATAGGCTCAGGTACTCAGGTTCAGCAGCGTGGTTAGTCCCCATCAGATCTTGTCCATTAGAATTCCAGTGTTCAGTCCTCATCTCTCGAGGACCGGGTCATTTTTTTAAAAATTTCAGTAGTATTATTTTAGTTTTTCAGACTTGAAGTTTGTTGGGGACTTATCCTAGTAGCTCATCTTTAGTAGAGCCTTTTCAGACATAGTTGTAGAACTAAGTTAGTTTCAGTTATCCAGTTTACCTTCAGTATTTATGTCTAGTATGTTAGTATTCAATTATTCTTCCGCTTAGTATTCATATTAATTGTCAGTCATGTCAGATCATGCTATGACATGGATTAGTTTGGAACCATTCGTGGTTCTAAGTACCATGTCGCATCCAGGGTGTAGACACAGGTCGTGACAAACTTGGCATCAGAGCATTAAGCTTATAGTGTACTAGGATGTCTGAAAGCCACATCATGTAGAGCCCTTTTCATGGATGTGGAGCGTGCCACATCTATGAGGAGAAGGTTACAAGGTTAGGAAAATTCCCTTTCTTCATGATTCTTATCGTGCATAGAGTATGAATCTCTAAAATGTCCTTCTAACTCGTGCTCTACCACTTTCAGTTGACGATGCCTCCTAGAAGAGGAAAACGGAAGCAGGACTGATATGCCAACCGCAAGCCCCACCAGCTCCAGCAGCCCCTCTTGAAGATCAGGTGACACCTGCCGAATTCAGGGATGCTATCCAGATGCTGGCTTAGGCGGTGGCCAACCAGGTCAACCAGCAGGTCGTCCTACCTACTAATGCAAGTGGACCTACAACTGTTGTTAGAGTCCAAAACATTACTCAGATGAATCCCCAGAATTTCATGGGTCTAAGGTAGATGAGGACCCACAGGACTTCATCGATGAGGTTTAGAACATCACCCAAATCATGGGTGTTACCTCCATCGAAAGTGCCAAGTTGGCAACTTATCAGTTGAAAAGAGTGGCCCAGATATGGTATAGACAGTGGAACGAAGGGAGACGGGTTGGTGGAAGTCTGGTAAAGTGGGATGAGTTCGTGACCGTGTTTCTAGATAGGTTCTTTCCCAGGGAGTTAAGGGAAGAAAAGGCCACAGAGTTTGTAAATTTAAAACAGAACAACATGACAGTGCTAGAGTACGCCTTAAAGTTCACTCAACTATCAATGTATACTCTAGAAATTATTGTTGAGCCAAGGGCTCACATGCTCAAATTTGTAAATGGAATTTCAAACTTGGTGGTTACGGAGTGCAGGATTTCCATGCTCATCAATGAGATGGACATCTCTAGGCTTATTATCCATGCACAGAAGATATAGGCAGAGAAACTAAAGGAGATAGGAAGGGAAAGTAAAGGGGCAAGGACAGGTCAGTCCGAGTATTCGCGGCACAGGTCAGACAATGGTAATTTCCCACAGCAACAATAGAGACCTCAAGCACCATCTTCAACCAGCACTCCTTCCTCCAGGCCTCGTAAAGATCGGAGGTGTGGAGCATCAGGCTCCCAGTCTCAGAGCCATGTCTCCAGTAGCCGCACTTTCTCGATATGTCCTAAGTCTGGTAAGAACCATCCGGGTGAGTGGCATCTGGGAAAGGAGGGTTGTTTTGGTTGTGGCCAACTAGGTCACGAGTTGAGGGATTTCTTGTCAGTAGGACGGAGGAAGGCCTAGTCAACTACATCAGCAGTTCTACCAGGTCGCTCAGCTCAGTAGGGTAGTACCTCAAGTACAGGTGGCAGTCAGCGCCAGAACCGCTTCTATGCTCTATCTTCGCACCAGGACCAGGAGACTCACCTGATATAGTCACTGGTATGTTACTTCTCTTTCAGATAGATGTTTATTCTTTACTAAACCTAGCAGCCATACCTTCTTTCGTGACTCCTTATATCACAGTCCAGTTTGATATTAGTCCAAAAATTTTATCTGAGCCATTTTCAGTCTCTACTCTAATTGGTGAGTCAGTTAGAGTTAAGTCGAATATACAGAAACTACCTAATCACGGCGCTACAAAAATTTACCACAGTTGATCTAGTAGAGTTAGATATGGTAGATTTCAATCTCATTCTTGGCATGGACTGGTTACATTTTTATTATGCCTTAGTTGATTACAGAACCAGAGTGTTAAGTTCCAGTTTCCTAATGAACCAATCCTAGAGTGGAAGGGTAGTACTTCGGCGCCTAAGGATCGATTTATCTCTTACCTTAAATCCAGGAAAATGATTTCTAAGGGACAAATCTATCATCTAGTTAGGGTTAAGGATTCTAGTTTCAAAACCCTAACTCTTTAATTAGTTCTTATCATAAACGAGTTTCCAATGTGTTTCTCGAAGATCTTCCGGAAGTCCCTCCCGAGCGGGAAATAGACTTCAACATAGACCTTCTCCCAAATACCCAGCCCATCTCAATTCCTCCTTACAGAATAGCCCCATCTAAACTTAAAGAGTTAAAAGAACAAATAAGGACCTTTTAGACAATGGTTTCATTAGACCTTGTATATCTCCATAGGGTGCCCAGTCCTATTTGTGCAAAAGTAGGAAGCTACACAGAATGTGCATTGACTACCATCAGTTGAACAAGGTCACAGTCAAGAATAGGTATCCTCTACCCAGAATTTATGAGTTGCTTGACTAACTCCAAGGAGCTAGCTGTTTTTCCAATGTAGCATCTCAGATCAGGATACCGTTAGCTCAGGGTCAGAGAGTATGACATTCTAAAAATAGCCTTCCAAACTCTGTATGGTCACTACGAATTTGTAGTTATGTCTTTTGGACTAACGAATGCCCTTACCTCTTTTATGGATTTGATGAATAGGGTAGTCAAGCCGTACTTGGAATGTACTTATTTTCTTCATAGACAATATTCTGGTCTACTCCAAAACAGAGAAGGAATATGTAGACCACCTAATGATAGTGTTGCAGACCCTCAGGGATCGCCAATTGTTCGTTAAATTCAGCATGTGTGAAGTTTGGCTAAAATCAGTGGCATTTCTTGGTCATATGGTCTCCAATTCGGGTATTCATGTACATCCTCAAAATATAGTGGCAATCAAGGACTAGAAAAGACCCACTTTTCCATTATACATTAGGAGTTTATTGGGCCTAGCCGGTTACAATAGATGGTTCATAGAAGGATTCTCCTCTATTTCCTCTCTTTTGACTAGACTAACTCAAAATAAGGTGAAGTTTTAGTGGTCTAATGCATGTGAGAAGAGTTTCCTGGATTTGAAGACTCGACTCACTACATCCCCAATTTTGACTCAGCCGGAAGGTTCAGATCGGTTCGTGGTCTATTATGATACTTTTAGTATTAGCCTCGGATGTTTTGTAATGCAGCATGGTGAAGTTATAACTTATTCTTCCAAATAGCTCAAGGATCATAATAAGAACTATACGACTCATGGTCTTGAGCTAGCAGTGGTAGTATTTTCCTTAAGGATTTAGAGGCACTACCTCTATGGCATTCATGTATATATGTTCATTGACCACGAAAACCTGCAGTATGTGCTCAGTCAAAAGGATTTGAATCTTCTTCATAGAAGATGGCTAGAATTATTGAATGATTAAGACATGAGCGTGTTGTATCACACTAGAAAAGCTAATGTAGTGTCTGATGCCCTCAGTAGGATGTCTATGGGGAGCTTTGCTTATATTGAGGATGGTAAAAAGGAGTTGGCAAAGGATATTCATAGACTGGCTCGGTTAGGAGTCGATTTGGTTGATTCAGCAGAAGGTGGAGTTGTAATCCAAAATGGGTCAGAATCCTCACTTGTGGTGGAGGTTAAGTCAAAGAAAGATAAAGATATTCAAGTTGAAGGAAGCGATCCTAAATAAAGAGGTGGAAGCATTCTCCAAAAGGGGAGATAGTGTGCTCCATCACCAGGGTAGGTTGTGTGTTCCAGATGTAGGTGATTTCAGGAAGCAGATACCAACAGAAGCTCACAGCTCCAGGTACTTTATCCATCCAAGTGCCACCAAGATGTACCGTGATCTACGGAAATTCTATTGGTGGAATGGAATGAAGAAGGACATTGCATAATTGGTGGCTAAGTGTCCAAATTGCCAATAAGTTAAGGTTGAACATCAGAGACCTGGGGTATCACTCAGGATATTTGCATTCCTACATTGAAGTGGGAAAAAATGAACGAGGATTTTGTTATAAGTCTACCTCATACACGCCAACAGCATAACTCAATTTGGGTGGTTGTAGACCGGATGACTAAGTCAGCATATTTTCTACCATTTAAGACGACAGATTCAGAAGAGGATTACGCTAGACTATACATTTGAGAGTTAGTTAGACTTCATGGAGTCCCATTGTCCATCATTTCAGATAGGGGTACTCACTTCACCTCGCACTTCTGGAAGTCATTTTATAAGGTACTTGGTACTCAAGTTAAGATCAGCACAACTTTCCACCCAGAGACAGATGGGCAGGCTGATCGGATCATTCAGACTCTAGAAGATATGTTGAGGGTTTACGTGATCGATTTCAAGGGCAATTGGGATGATCCCCTACCTGTCATCAAGTTTGCATACAACAATAGCTACCACTCCAGTATTCATATGGCCCCATTTGAGGCATTATATGGTAGGAGATGTAGGTCTCTTATAGTTTGGTTCGAAATTGTTGAAGCTAATTTGATAGGGCCTGACTTAGTTCATGAGGCTATGAAGAAGGTTCAGCTTATTAGGGAAGGGCTGAAGATGACTTAGAGTCATTAGAAATCTTATACTGATGTGAGGAGAAGAGAGCCGGAGTTTGCTGTGGATTATTGGGTATACTTGAAAATTTTTACCTATGAAAGGGGTGATGAGATTTGGGAAGAAAGGAAAGCTCAGTCTTAGATATGTTGGCCCTTACAGAATCCTGAGACGCATTGGCAATGTGACCTACGAGTTGGACTTGCCTGTAGAGTTAGCATCAGTGCATCCAGTCTGTCATGTGTCTCTGTTGAAGAAATGCATCGGTGATCCGACCTCAATTTTTCCTTTGGAGAGTGTGGGTGTGAAGGATAGTCTTTCTCATGAAGAGGTTCCACTTCAAATTCTCGACCATCAGGTTCGTAAGTTGAGAAATAAAGAGGTAGCTTCAGTTAAGGTTTTATGGAGAAACCAGCAAACTGAGGGAGCTACATGGGAAGTCGAAGCAGATATGATGGATAAATACCCTTACATTTTTTTCCAACTCAATTTTAATATCAGGTACCAGTTTCCTCCTTAGTTCTCTATTTAGTTTCATGTTAAGATCATGTATTTCAGTTCCTTTCATGTCATAGCATGTGTGTATACTTCATGAATTCAGTTCAACAATGTATCTCAGTTCGGGGTCAATCACTCCATCAATTTTCATTCTTTAGCTTTTCAATTTGGAAATTTGAGCTCTTTCCCAGTATGTTCAGCCTAGTTAGCCTTCATTCGAGGATGAATGTTCCCAAGGAAGAGATATTGTAACACCTAATATCATGGAGTGAATGCTCATAGCAAAAGAATAGATGTTTCAGACTTGGTTCCGGGGTGACGGAGGGTGTGACGGCCCGTCACACCTTTAATGGTGGATTTGAAGGTTGTCAGCCAGACAATGGATCGTCATTAATCCCGTCAAGACCTGTTCCCTATAGCTTTAGGGTGATGAAGATGGTGACAGACCGTCAAGCGAGTGACGGCCCATCACGACGACTATAACCTAGGCCAAGATTTTCGGGTCCTCTGTTTAAGGTCGACGAAGTTGACGATAGTCCATCAGGTAAGTGATGGATCGTCACCCTAACCGTCACTTGGGGAAAGTTTATGAGCCTTCCTATTTAAGTTCGACGGTGGGGATGACGGACTGTCACCTGTCCTGTTAGACGTGCAGTGACCCAAAAATTTCAAATTTTTTAATATCTTCCTAGGGGTGGTCTCGTATATTCCCAATCAATTAATCCAAAAAAATATGTCATTTTGGGAATAATTTCAAAGAATTTAGAGGGGTAAATGGTTCTCCTCCCTCATTCTCCACTTAGACTTTCAAAGCATCATTGCATAGAACTTAGGGCTTCTCTCTCATGCCAAGAACTAGGGTTTCCAATTCTTCTCAGAATTTTCCAACTACTTCTCTGAGATTTCTTCTCCAGGTTGATTCAACAAGGGGATTCTTTCATCCTTGTGCACCAAATTTTTATCTTCAGAAACCTTCTCGATCCTAGCTCTGCAATAATTATGAGTTAGGGCATTTTAGACAAATTATGAATGTTTCGTAGATTTCAGTCACTTTATGAAAGTTTCTATAACCCTAGCCTATGATCTCCATGTTATTTAATTAAAATTCATAGTATGGATTCTAGCCCTAGTTTTAGCAAGATTTTTGGGTTGAACTTTGCATGATTTAAAAGCTAGCCTAAATCGCTATTGTTCTACAGGTTGTTATCTGAGTGTAATTTTCAACATGTATTTTTCAATTTAAAGTTAGTATTTTAGATTATAATAGTCTCAATAAATGTTAGTTGATTAGTTCATATCTTTATTTGTCTATCAGTAAACTTAGTATTTTTTAATTATTTAAGGTCCTTTAGGCTCTCGGAACACTACTAGATAAGTGGTTCTGATTTAGCCTTAGGACACCATTTTGAGCTATCACTACACTTTAGTATCTAAATATATATACATTTGTTCAGTGTCATCAGTTGGGAGTCATACTTAGCACTGAGCGGACTAGGGTTCAATGCACTGATAAGGCTCAAAATCACACTCCTGTAAAAGTATGATGCAAACGTTGTCAATAAAGAACCCAACTAGGTTGGGGTCGATTCCACAAGAATAAGGTCTAGATATAGAATAACACTAGTATTTAAGCTTTTAAATCTGTTACTTCCTAAAAAAGGGGGGTTTATAAAATCAAATATGCAAAAACATTGAGATTTGGTTGTGGTTTATCAAGTTAATGCAAATAACTAGGAAAGTGTTCCCATGGGTTCATAACTACTTCAGATTTTACACTCATGATCTTTCTCAATGCTTACTTGTACAACTGATAACTACGGTTTATCCAAACAACTGATTCGTCCCTATTGGATAACTGTACTCAATCACCAGATTAGGTCTCATGAGTGATGTCACTTCAACCGTAATTAATTTGTTCCAAATAAACTATCCTGCGACCGCAGCTCAAGTCATACAATAACCCATAAAGATCAAGGTTTTGTTGTAATTCTTTTTTCCTAATCTCTACTTCTGTAGATTCAAGCAAGTAAAGAATTTGGAGAAGTCCTAATGTTGAGCTCTGTTAAGAAACACTAAAGACAAAAAGAATACAATACAAGCATTAGCATCGGTTAGAATCACTTTTTGCAAATTCTAATGTGTTAATTCACCATGGTTCCCACAACCCTTGTTGTGGAGATTTTAGCCTCTCATGATTGTAAGAGAATTAAATGCATTCATAGAAAACACATAATTTAGAACTTAAAAATATTATTGGAAGAAATTCCACTTGATTATTGCAAGAATTAGTGAAGAACAATTCAAGAACAATGGAAGAATCAAAACAAGAAATCTCCCAAAAGTTGCTCTCAATAATCCCAAAAGTCAAAAACCTCTCTCTAAAATCATATTATGTTCCTCTCCAAACAAAAATAATCTAGAAAAGTATTTATAAAAATAATTAGAAACTTTTTCTAAATTGATAGGGAAACTGCTTAAACTGCCGCCGACTTCACCTACGACTCGTACCATGATTGTACGGGCCGTACCTTCACTCGTACATTAGCTAGCTCTTCTAATTTTTACTAAGTGATGAAACTGGTATGACTCATACCCTAAACCTACGAGTCATATTGTCTTTTCGTGGTCTAAACCTAAAACTTCTGGCAACCTCTTATTATTTCTACGAATGGCTTGGTACGGCTCGTACCTTCATCCTACGACTAGTGACTGCTTGTCGTACCTTAAGTTCTGCCTTTCTTCAATTCTTCTAAAGCTTACCATAGCTCCTTGGTACGAGTCGTAGGTAGATAACCTAACTCATGATTGCTACCCGTACCAAGAGACTGACTCAGTGTAATTTCTTCTGAAATTTATCATGACTGCCTTGGTACGGATCGTACCAAGGTTGTACTTTGACTCTTTGGTTCAACACATCTTCTGGACTTTTCCACGGTTCTCAGTACGGCTTGTACCAGGATGGTACGGATCATACTGAGGTCCGTACTTAGCCCTTTTTCTGCAGTTTTTTACTACTTTTTCACACTTCAATTCCAACACCTAATTTCCCTAAAAACAAAGTAAAAGTGCATCATATCTGTATAAATATACCTAAGTCCATGCTTATTTCATCAGTTTTAAGCATCGAAAGTGTTTTATACCCACAACACATTAACACCCTCAACTTAAGACTTTTTCATGTCCTCGATCAAACAAAACAAAACTATAAAATGATGCTTAACTAGAAAGTAAACTAAAATATCGACAGCCAACATCACCAAAGTACGCACAAAAACCACAATCAACTTTTAACCCTTTTTCATTCAAACCAAGCCAGTTATGCACTCATGCAACTTGAACTCGTGATATACAAGGATAAAGATATGGCATCTAACTATCAGCAGAGAATCAAGCTATCACTAGTGCTACTCACACAAACAATTGGCAGAATATAATACAAACCAAGTACCCTCAAAGCAAATGAAGTCCCCAAAACTCACAGATATATAGAAATATGAAACTTGGGACTAAAAAAGTAATACTCTCACTCTCACAATGAAGTTTCAAATATTTTATATCGGATACCATAGGCTTGACCTTATTGTCTGTACTTCAGGTTTTCAGATAGTTAGGCTCGGATCACTATAAGACTTTTCTCGACTTGTAATGTAGGCTTCGGGTTGGGTATGGTAAATATAGAATATAGTGACTAAACCCTCCTTGGAACTACATATTTGGCTTCACTTTCACTTAATACCCCTTTTTTCACTTTTTTCGCCTTTCCTCCCTTTTTCTCCGCTTAAATGCAATGTGTGAGTGTGGTGTATTTTTCTCATGTTTTTTTCATTTATATTTTTTTTCTCTTTTTCTTTTTATTTTAGCTCTTCTTTTATTCATTTTTATTTTCACACCACACCCCACTTTTTCTTTGATTTTCTTTTCTTTCTTTTCCACCTTTTCACAGTTTACGCCCCCTATTATAACCACCCTCAACTTAGGCATTGTGCTTGAGTCGAGGTTCACAATGTTCAAGGAGGGACCAGGACCAAATAGGTTCATTAAACAATGGGAAAGGTGAATGGGTAATCAAAGAAAAAAAGTCAATTTTAGGCTCAAAGTCGGGATCAAGGGATTCACTTTTATTTGGTTGGGTCATTTAAGCTAAAGTGGCTAAAATCAAAAACGGTCTATGATCCTTTCCTAACCAACTATCCTATAACCCATGTAAAGACCAACCAGGCAAGTTGTATATCCTCAACACAGTATTGAACTGAGTATAAATCCTCACTCACTCACAGTACAGGTTTGCATTAATTCTACCTATCCAGTTCATGCACAGCTAAGCCATAATTACATATACTAATAGACTAAATTCCATATAAAGATCCACAAAAATCATGCATTGCAGTTAACATTCATAGCTAGACAACCAAATATTTTCAGACAGCGTCATTTTTTCAACATTTTAAATCATGTGCATTTCTTGGTTGTAAATTACTCCTAACTTCTTCTAGCTAAATAAAACACAAAATAAAATCCTAAACATGTTGATTCTACTAGATAGCATGTCCGAGGGAAAAGTCAAACGAAAACAAAAACCCTCATACGAAAGTCAAAATCCCGAAAATACAAGTACAAGCCCCCTCTTTTCAAAGGAATGCTTCATTCCCGAAGCATAAAATGTAAGAACAAAGAAAGGGAAATACCTGTGGCGCTCTAAGTGCTCCGATCAGCTACTCAGACTTCACCAACCATTCATGGGTTGCCTCCCATCCAATGCCTGATTTAACATCGCAGCACGATATCACTCCTTTATCTATTCAGGCCTCATCAAGATACATAGATTAAATTGCAATTACCTCCTTAACATTTCCCATCTACAGCTTCACTCTTTGTCCATTCACCTTGAACCTCTTACCATCCTTGTTTTCAAGTTCCACAGCACCATATGGGAACACATTCATCAATCGATATGGTCCCATCCATCTAGATTTTAATTTACCTGGATGCAAGCGGAGCCTCGAGTTAAAGAGGAGTACCGAGTCAACAGTGTTGAACTCACTTTTTGCAATCTTCTGGTCATGGTAGATTTTCATCCTCTCTTTATAGATAGTTGCACTCTTATAAACTTGGAGCCGGAACTCATCTATCTCATTTAACTGGTCTAGCCTCAATTTGGCTGCTTCATTCTAGTCCAAGTTCAACTTTTTCAGTGCCCATAGTGTATTATGTTCTAGCTCCACCGGCAGATGACATGACTTGCAATAGACAAGCTGATATGGTGATGATCCAATAGGGGGTCTTCTAAGCCATTTGATGCCCAAAGTGTATCATCAAGCTTCCTAGACCAGTCTTCCTTTTTGGTGTTCACTATTTTAGCCAAAATGGTCTTGATCTCCCTGTTGGAAACTTCCACTTGTCCACTTGACTGAGAATGGTAAGGTGTTTCCACCTTATGTTTCACAGCTTATTTCTCAAGTAGAATTATAAAAAGACAATTACAAAAGTGTGAACCACCTACGCTGATGATGGCTTTGGGGGTACCGAATCTTGTAAATATGTGCTTCCGCAGAAATGATGTGACACTTTTCCCTTTATTTTTAGGGAGAGAAATGGATTTTACCCATTCTGAAACATAGTCCACCGCCACCAAGATATACTTCATCCCCTAGGAACTCACAAATGGACCCATGAAATCAATACCCCATACATCAAACAATTCTACTTCTAAAATTGGGGTTAATGGTAGCTCATGTTTGCAAGTGATGCCACCTTGTCTTTGGTATTGATCACAGGCTTTGGCAAAATTGAATGCATTCTAGTGGATTATGGTCCAATAGTAACCGCACTAAAAAAATTTGTGTGCAGTTCGAATGCCACTGTGATGACCCCCAACTGGAGATGAGTGGCATGACTCAAGTATACTCAGCATCTCAACATTTGGCACACACCTCCACACAAATACGAAACAAATAAGGCTCATCCCAATAGTACCTCCGAGCATCAAATAAGAACTTCTTCCTTTGCTGTGAAGTTAAATTTGTCGGGTTCATATCACTCACCAAATAATTTACATATTCCGCAAACCATGAGATCAAATCCTAAGATGCAGCCAACACCTGCTCATTTGGAAAGGCATCATCAATGTCCATTTCATCTTTTATTCTTGCCTCTGCATCCAATCTGGATAAGTGGTCAGCCACCTGATTCTCAGTACCCTTCCGGTCTTTTACCTCAAACTCAAATTCTTGTAAGAGCAATACCCATTGAATAATCCTTGATTTAGCATGTTTAGTAGATATTCAAACCGCAACGCTGCATCGTCTGTGTGGAAAATTGCCTTAGTTCCAAACAAGTATTCCCAAAACTTTTTGAATGCAAAGACTACTGCTAGAAGTTCCCATTTAGTCACCGTGTAATTCTTTTGAGTTGCGTTAAGTGTCTTACAGGCATAATAGATCGGGTGAAATATTTTTGCTTTCCACTGACCCAAGACAGCACCAAGGGCTACCCCGCTAGCATCACACATTACCTCAAATGGGAGAGACCAATATGGAGCTATGATAATAGGAGCTAAGGTGAGCCTTTCCTTTAAGCATTCAAAATATTCCAAACACGCCTCATCAACACAAACTTCACCTCCTTCTCAAGTAGTTTTCACAATCGTTGTGCAATTTTTGAGAAGTCCTTGATGAACCTCCTGTAGAATCTTGTGTGCCTCAAAAAACTCCTGACACCTTTGATAGAAATAGGTGGAGGCAATCCTGTTATTACCTCAATTTTCTCCTTGTCCACCTCTATACTTTTTCTAGAAATTTTATGGCCTATCACAATCCCCTCTTTGACCATGAAATGACATTTCTCCTAATTGAGGACCAGATTAGTTTGTTCACATCTTTTCAGCACTTTACTTAAGTGCTCCAGGCAATCTTCAAATGAATCAGCCATAATCGAGAAGTCATCCATAAATACTTCGATGGTGTCCTCCATCATGTCTTAAAATATGGACATCATACAGCGCTAGAATATGGCAGGTGCATTGCACAACTCAAATGGCATCCTCCTAAAGGAAAAAGTTCCATAGGGGAAAGTGAAGGTGGTTTTCTCTTAGTCCTTTGGACCTATTGAGATCTGATTATACCCTGAGTAACCATAAAGAAAGCAGTACCATCCTATACCTGCCAACCTGTCAAGCATCTAATTCATGAAGGTAATCACGAAGTGGTCCTTCTAGGTCCAATGATTAAGCTTCCGGTAGTCCATGCAAACTTGCCAACCTGTAACCGGCCTTGTTGGTATTAGTTCATTCCGCTCATTTGGCTTGACCATGTCCCTCCTTTCTTTAGGACACACTGTACTGGGCTCACCTACTTACTATAAGCAATAGGGTAAACTACACCAGCGTTGAGCCATTTTATAATCTCTTTCTTCACCACCTCTTGCGTTGGTGGGTTCAGTCATCTCTCACGCTATATGCTAGGTACACAGTATGGCTCAAGATGAAATTTGTGCGTGCAAATTCCTGGGGGAATACTGATGATGTCACCAATGGTCCACCCAATTGCCTTTTTGTGTCTTCTGAATACTGATACTAAGGCCTCCACTTGTCATTCTTCAAGGTCTGCTGCTATGATCAGTAGCAAGGAGTTGTTCTCTCCTAGAAAGGCATATTTCAAATGTGGGGATAGAGCTTTAAGTTCCAGGACTGGCGGTAGCTCGACTGATGGTTTTACTAGAGGGTTCACCTTGCTCTTTAAATCAAGGTCCAACTTCTTTGGCCTAAAGTTATAGGACCCCATTCCCTCTAGGGCATTGACTATCTCTATAGATCCCTGCACATCATCCCCCTCATAATTCATTAAGACTGCTGCCAGCGCCTCAACATACAGTCATGCCACTATAGGCACTAGCGGCCCATTGTCCTCTATCATAGTGCTCACAAGAGTTGATCTAGTATTAAGGAGTCTCTATTGTATCCTGAATAGAACAAAAATAAATGAAAAACATAAAGTGGGAAAATAACGACTAAAAGTCAAACACAAGCAATTAATCTAATCTTAAGCCGTATTCCCCAGCAACGGTGCCACTTTTTGATAACACTCAAAATTACACTCCTATAAAAGTATGACGCAGACATTGTAAATAAAGAACAAAACTAGGTTGGGGTTGATCAATTTTTGATAATACTCAAAATTACACTCTTGTAAAAGTATGACGCGGACATTTTCAATAAAGAACCCAACTAGGTTTGGGTCGATCCCATAGGGAATAAGGTCAAGATATGGAATAATGCTAATATTTAAGCTTTTAAGTCTGTTACTTCCTTAAAAAGGGGGTTTTTATAAAAGAAAATATGTAAGAATGTTGACATTTGGTTGTGGTTTATCAAGTTAATGAAAATAACTAGGAAAGTGTCCCCTATGGGTTCATAACTACTTCGGGTTTTACACTCGTGATCCTTTTCAATGCTTACTTATAGAACTGATAACTAGGGTTTATCCAAATGACCGGTTCATCCCTATTATACAACTATACTCAATCACTAGATTAGGTCTCACAAGTGATTTCATTTCAACCATTATCAATTTGTTCCAAATTAACTATCATGCGACCGCAGCTCAAGTCATACAATAACCCACAAATATCAAGGCTTTGTTGTAATTCTCTTTTCCTAATCTCTACATCTCTATATTTAAGCAAGTAAAGAATTCAGGAAAGTCCTTACGTTGGGCTCCATTAAGAAACATTAAAGACGAAGAGAATACAATAGAAGCATTAGCATTGGTTAGAATCACTTTATGCAAACCCTAATTTCTTAATTCACCATGGTTCCTACTACCCTAGTTGTGGAGATTTTAGCCTCTCATGATTGTAAGAGAATTAAATGCATTCATTGACAAATACAAAATTTAGAACTTACAAAGATGATTGGAAGAAAACCCACTTGGTTATTGAAAGAACTATTGAAGAACAATTCAAGAACAATGGAAGAATCAAAACAAGAAATCTCCCAAAAGTTTCTCTCAATAATCCAAAAGTCAAAAACCTCTCTCTACAATTGTATTTTGTTCCTCCTTCAACAAAAATAACCTAGAAAAGTATTTATACAAAATAATTAGAAACTTTTTCTAAATTTACAGGGAAACTGCTTAAACTATCATACTTCACCTAGGACTCGTACCATGATTTACAAGTCATACCTTCACTCGTACGTTGGCTGGCTCTTTTGATTTTGACTAAGTGTTAAAAGCTGGTATGACTCGTATCGTAAACCTATGAGTCATAATTTCTTGTCGTGGTCTAAACCTGAAACTTCTGGCATGCTCTAATTATTTCCACGAGTGACTTGGTACAACTCATACCTTCATCATACCACTCATGACTACTTGTCGTACCTTAAGTTCTGCCTTTCTTCAATTCTTCAGAAGTTCACCACGGCTCCTTGGTACAAATCGTAGGTAGATAACACGACTCGTTGTTGCTACCCATACCAAGAGACTGACTTAGTGTAATTTCTTCTGAAATTTATCACGACTGCCTTGGTATAGCTCGTACCAAGAGTAGTAATTTGACTCTTTGGTTTAGAAAATCTTCTATACTTTTCAACAATTCTTAGTACGGCTCATACCAGGATGGTACGACTCGTACTGAGGTCCGTACTTACCCCTTTTTCTATAATTTTTTACTATTTTTTTGAACATTTCAACTCCAACACCTAATTTCCCTGAAAATAAAGTTAAAGTGCATCATATCTGTATAAACATACCTAAGTCCATGCTTATTTCATCAATTTTAAGCATAAAAACATTGTAAACCCACAACACATCACCCACCCAGGTTTCTATAACTACGTGCCACAATATGATTTAACCCGAATAGGTTTTACAATTAGTGATCACATCGCCCAGTCACTATACCCTGGCAAGCTACGGTAGGCCTTATCAATGGGGAGTAACTATCGAACTTCATGTCTAGCTCACATGGTTATATTTCAGTTAAGAGACACTCCCACAATACAATTCAGTCTCTAGTCTTAGAATATGCTTATGACCCTTAATCAATTTTACTAGTTTTCAATATTTTTAGATCTTAGGCTGTTTGTGACATTATATTCTCAGTTTGGGTCATTTCATATTGTTTAGAATTTTCACTTATAATTCCTTTTCCAACATAATGATATATTTTTATTTTCATGAATTCACATACTCAGTACATTCAAAGTACTATGCTATATCATTTATGATATAGGCTTAGTTACTCACGCTGAGCAGCATGGTTAGTTCCCATCAGATCTTGTCCAACAATATTCTAGTAGTGAGTCCTCATCTCTCGAGGACCAGGGCATTTTTTTTAGACTTCCAATATTATTGTTTTAGTTTTTTAGACTTGGAGTTTGTTGGGGACTTGTCCTAGTAGCTCATCTTTAGTAGAGGCTTTTCAAACACAGTTGCAGTATTCAGTTACTTCTGTTTATCCAGTTTTTGTTTAGTATTTATATTTAGTATGTTAGTATTAAGTTATGCTTCCACTCAGTATTCATGTTAATTGCCAGTTGTGTCAGATCATGCTATGCCATGGGTTAGCTTAGAGTCATTCGTGGTTCTTAGTACCGTATCACGTCTAGGGTGTAGGCTCCGGTCGTGATAGATACATTGGGCCATTCGAGATTCTCCAACATGTGGGGGAAGTAGCTTATGAATTATCTTTGTCGTTGGGATTGTCAGGAATACATCCAACCTTCCATGTCTCCATGTTGAAGAAATACCATGGGGTTGGGTAGTATATAGTCAAATGAGACTCGATGTTGCTGGATGAGAACTTGTGCTATGAAGGGAGCCCGTGGCTATAGTAGATAGAGAGGTCCATAAGTTGAAATTAAAGGAGATCGCAACGATAAAGGTCCAGTGGAAGAATCATCCCATAGAGGAAGCCACTTGGGAGACCAAGGCAGACACGGGAACAAATATCCATAATTGTTTATAGAATCTGGTATGTCATCTTCCTTGATTTTGTAGGTCATTCGGGGACTAATGGTATTTTAATTAGTATCTGAAGTAATGATCCGTCTGTCGTTATGGGGGGGGAATAAGATTGAACACCCCTCTCTAGCCTAAATGTTGGTGGGAAGGTGTTGAGTAGATGTTGGTGGGATTTTAAAGCTGGGAAATGGTCTTTATGCCAAAAATGAGAGCCACTGGTTAAGTGGGATTTCAGGGGGTTCACCCCATAATTTTATGGCATGATCTTTTTGAAGCTATAGCAATTTTTCCAAGGGCAAAGCAATTATCCTTCCCAAGGTAAGTACATTGGCTTATTCCTTGTACTTTTGATTCCCTAACATCATTGAATCAAAAGGAGGACCTCTAATGGTGGATTTCTTAATTGGAGAACCATAAAAAGGTGAAATTAGGGCTGAATAATAGAGGACTAGCGGGTGTTGGTTCCTAGGTTTAGAAGGGAGTAATGAATACCTCCTAAAGCGACTGTACTTGTAGAACCTTGTCCATGTGAAAGTTGAGACCTAGAATTAGGTGAAATTGGTACCTTTACCTTTAAAAACTGCCTTATAAGGGTTTAAAGGAGCAGAACTTTCATGAACCTGGTAAGATTGGTTATTGTGGGATTAATTTAAAGAATTAAAGTCGTGGGTGGTAATGCTCAAACTCACACTCCTGATAAAGCATGAAGCGACGTTGTCAATAAAGAACCCAACAAAGGTTGGGATCGATCCCACAGGGAATATGGTCAAGACATAGAATAACACAGTTATTTAATCTTTTAGGTATCTTATCTCCAAAAGGGGGGTTTATAAAAATAATCATAAGAAAAGATTGAGAATTTTTCGTTGTTTATCAAGACTTGCAATTAACTAGGGTAAGTGTTCCCCATGGGTTCATAACTACTTTGGGTTGACAATCATGATATATCCCAATACTTACTTGTAGAACTGATAACTAAGATTCATCCAAATGACTGGTTCGTCCCTATTGGATGACTATACTCAATTAGTGGGTTAGGTCTCACGAGCGATCAATTCAACCATAATTAATTTGTTCCAAATTAACTATCCTTCAGTCGCAGCTTAATTCATACAATGACCCATAAAGATTAAGGTTTTGTTGTAATTCTCTTTTCCTAATCTCTACTTCTCTAGGTTCAAGCAAGTAAAGAATTCGAGCAAGTCTTAACATTGTGCTTCATTAAGAAACACTATAGATGAAGAGAATACAATACAAATATTTAGCATTGCTTTAGAATCACTTTGTGTAACCCTAGTTCATTAATTCACTATGGTTCCCACAACCCCAATTGTGGAGGTTTTAGCCTCTCATGGTTGTAAGATCGTTATTAGCGTTCATAGATAAACACATAATTGAATACTTATAAAGATGATTGAAAAGAAAACCTGCCTGATTATTGCAAGAATTGATGTTGAATAATTCAAGAACAAGGAAGACATCAAAAGTAAGAAAATCTCCAAGACTTGAATTAAAGTTAACAACAACTTGTCTCTCAATGAAAAACTTAATGTTCAACTCTCTAATCTACTCTTCCTACTGAAAATAACCTAAAAAGTATTTATACAAATAATTGGAACCTTCTCCTAAGTAAACGTGGAAACTACCAAGAAATATCGCCGCCTTCACATACAACCCATAACAGGATTGTACGGGTCGTACCTTGACTCATACATTGGCTGGCTTCTGTTGAATCTGGCTAGGTGCTGAATTCTGGTACGACTCGTACCAAGAACCTATGAGTCCTACAATCTTTCTGTGGCTTGAACTTGCAATTGTTGGCATCCTCTGTCAACTTTCGCAGATGGCTTGGTACGACTCGTACCTCAGTTCCACGATCCGTGACTCTTTATCGTACCTTGAGTTCTGCCAGTCTTCTCTTTTTCTGGGCTTTTCCACAGTTTCTTGGTATGGGTCTTAGGTAGGTATCACGATTCATGGTTGCTACCTGTACCAGGATACTTGGCCAGTGAAAAACCTTTAGGAATTTATGACTGCTATGGTATGGCTCGTACTAGGATGGTACGGCTCGTACCATGAGCCGTAAGTTGCCTTTGCCACATGATTTGGTCCTAGACCTTTCCATGACTCTTAGTATGGTTCGTACCAGGATGGTACGGCTAGTACTGAGATCCTCACTAAGCCACTTTTTTGCATTTTTCTCCATCTTTTGCACAATTCAACTCCAACATCTATTTCCCTTAAAACAAAGTAAAAGGCCTCATATCTATATAAACACACCTAATTCTATGTTTATTTCCCAGTTTTAAGCATCGAAAGTGTTGTAAACTCACAGCACATCAACACCCTTAACTTAAGATGTTTGCATGTCCTCAGGCAAAGTAAAAAAAAGTAAAAACGACGCTTAACTGGAAAGTAAACCTAGAATACCTATAGCCAATACAACAAAATTTGCACTATGAACCACAATCAGCTAATGACCCCTTTTTCGTTCAAACTAAGTCAGCTATGCGTACATTTAACCACAATCAGTGACATACAGGTACCAAAATATGGTATCCAACTATTAGCATAGAATTGAGCTATCACCAATGTCGTTCACATAAATAATTGGTAAAATACAACACAAACCAAGTACCCTAACAGCAAATGAAGTCCCCAACATTCACAGATATATATATAATAATGAACTTGGGACTAAACAAATGGGACTCTCACTCTCCCAAAGAAGTTCCAAATACTGCACATCGGATACGATAGGCTTTCCTTTATTTTCTCTACTTCGGTTCTTCGGACAATTAAGCTAGGATCACTATAGGTCTTTGTTCGGCTTGTAATGTAGGCTTCGAGATAGGTATGGTAAATGATCTTGGGCATAATTACGTGCCCAAGTGCTATTTTATAACTTAATTTAGTTGAGTTTGTCAATTTAATTAATTACATTCTCATGTGATTTTGAATATTTTTGGGTATGCACTAACCAACATGATTAGTCCTTGTTTTGTAGGTGTAAAATGCATATGAGGGACTAAATAATGATGGTTGAAGTGAAGGAATGGAGTTTGGATCGGATTGAAAAAGATTCCAAATGTACATGCAATGGCAAGGCTGACCGCGCCAGGCAGCGTGCCACATTGTGCGTGTGCCGCGCCCAGTGTCGTGCGACGCTCATGCCATGCACGCAAGAAGTTGCAATCCAGGGTGCCTACACGCCAGCGTCCATGCCACGCCAGGCATTGTTGCACGTTACAGGCCATTTCAGGCTAGACGTCACGTGTGAGAAGGGTCGTGCCACACCGAGCATAGAGATGACATTCCAGTGACATGCCGCGACGGCTCCGTGTCACGCCACAGCCTTACCGCGATGGGCAACGTGGCATGGAGCTGTTTCACCCACGGCCAGATTTTGCATATTTTTATTTACTATAAATTAAAACCTTAGCTTCTAAATTCATTTATCACGAAATATTTCTGAGAAACTGTAAAGGAGCAAAGGGAGAAGTGAAGAACTCTACCTAGGGCTCATTGTTTTACATTCTCTTTTAACTATTCTTGTAAGCTTGTATCATGTTTTTAAGTATTTGTATGAACATGAGTAGCTAAAACCCTTTCGCTAGGGTTGAGTCTACATAATGTGATTGTAATTGCATGAATTCTTCATTGGATTGAGTTTTTAGTTGTTGTTTTGTCTTACATTCTTTATTATTGTTGTTTTTATTCTTGATCACCATGAAAACTTACGTGTTAAGCTTAGGTAAAAGCTCGAAAGAGTAACCCTTGGCTAGAACATAAGAATGTAGGGAGAAATTTCTTATCTTTATGATAGGATTCGCAGTTAGAATAGAAATTATACCTAATTTGCCTTGCTTAGTTATTAAAATGGGATGAGCTAGACACCGACTTAGAATTATCACATCACCGCTCGTAGAAGTAGTTGTGAAGCTAAGTCAGGTTAAATGATTAGAGGTACGAAAGTCCATAATCAAG
>JACEIK010001616.1:52570-72591 GCA_018107945.1 Datura stramonium | reverse complement strand
GAGGAATGGGTCCAGTCCCTGTGGGTTCGACATTCCGGTTCTTAAAAAGAGCCACTATATTACTTGCACGACCCGTACACTTGCGGGCTCATCAATAATCCTGACTCATACACACACAAGGTTCAAGATAGCCTCAATTTTATCATAACGACAACATCTAGTAGTATCTTGAACTCGGGCTTCAAACCCTCTATGAAGTTGTGCCCAATTATCTCCTAAGATTGCATGTGGTGTGTACAATCCCTCAAGTAACTCTTGTAATGTTCCCATGCTTGAGATAGCATTTCTCCATCTTTCTATACGAATTCAAAGATCTTTCCCCTCAGTTATTTAGTTCTTCTCCGAGGAAAAATTGATTGATGAACTTATTGGAGAGGCTCTCCCGAGTAGTGATGGATCTTGCAGGCTCATTTTGAAGCTACTCCTTGGCTTCTCCGATCAAAGAGAACGAAAATAGCATTACTTTGACATATTCATCTGACACGTTCTGGTAGTTAAAATATTGACTCAGCTCTACAAACTTCATCAGATGCCTGTGGGGATCCTCGTGCGACTTGCCCTAAAATTGGCAAGCGTTTTGGACCAACCACACGGTCCCTTCTTTTAGCTCAAAGTTCCAAGTGATGGACAGTTTGACGATCGCTTTAGATGTGTTCTCCAAATTAGGCCTAGAAAAATGCATCACTAGAACTCTCTCATTCTCTTCACCTGCTGCCTACGCGATGTTTTCCATAGCTATCCTTTGAAAGATTCTCTCTATTTTAGGATTAAGAGAAGCCAAAGGTGGCTCCTGACTTCTCGTGCTTGGCCTACAATAAGGAAAACAACCTTGTGAACTTCAATAAAAACAAGAAAGAAACGTAAAATACAAACTAGTGAAAGAAAATTCTAACCTGCAAATGATTAAATAATATAGAAGTCCCCGACAAAGGTGCCAATTGATGTTGCCTAACCGCATGCAATCGCACATGGTCGTCAAGTAATATAGGATTTTGAACTCCAAATATCACACGCAAGGGACTTGTTAATTTAATCGTTATAAGGTTGTCACTTTAATTTCACTACTATGCAAAATAGTTCAAATGAATATTGGTTTGGAATATTAAACTACTAAAACTTAAAATGTAAAATTAACAAAGAAATAATTGCAAGATTGATTATATTTTGATGATGGTGAAAGACTAGGTCAATGGAAGTTGGTTGGTTTCAAGTTGAGTTTTCAAGACATAATTAAACTGGTAAGATTCTTCCTAGGGTTGGGAGTTGCAATTTGCTATCCTATTTCTTGCAACTATCTCTAGAATCCAAGAACTATTTAATTAACCTTAACTCCTATAAACCTATGGTCGCAGGAGAACAACGAAATGACGATTATTCCTACCAGTATTTAAACTAAACGGGGTTGAAGGGCATATCCCTATCCTCAACAATAACTTCTATCCTATCACCAATGGGTTCAGGAGTCTCTGAATTCGCATTCTGTATTAATTTTGAACCCTTTCGATTCCCTTTCTCAAGTTCAATTGAAAGCGAACGGATTACTTACAAGGTAAACAATCTCATAAATAATAAATTAACACAAATAAATACAAACAACCTTAGTCGAAGAATCAAAACCCAATTTAATTAGTCTTTCAAACAATCAACCATTCACCATGGCTACAATCCTAGAATATAAGTTTAGCCTCCCATAGACAAGCGAAAAAACAAATATTTAGTCATTATCATACTAAAAATGAAGTAAAGAAGAGAAATATAGTTCTAAAACTCTATCTTTCTTTCAAACGACTTACAAGTTTTCATAAACGAACAACGGAATGTCAAAATGATTAAAGATTTCTCCAAGATGTCAAAAACTTCTTAACAAATGACCTAAGGCCTCTATTTATATATGATCATTCAAATGACGCTTCTACCTTTCAAAACTTTGCTTTAAAATAAAAGTTTTTCTATCCCGGAGTTACCCTGGCGCGCTGCCACATGTATCTTATCACAAACATAGTCAAATTTCCAACAATTTCAGCTCCGAAGAAGGTCTGGCGTGCCGATCCCTCTGTCTCGCCAAGGTGTTCATCAAATTTCTCTAAGTCTAAACACCTCTAGCCCAGGGCACCACTCATCTCGCCAAGTTTGTAAAGTGCAATTCTCTGAAGTTTAGGGGTTGACGCTCCTAGCCCCAACCTGAAGTTCTGTTCTCTAAAGTTTGGGACTTGGTGCAGGGCACCAGCCATAGCACCAGACCCTTAGCTCCTCAAATCATCATTCCTTGGCTCATTTTGAGCCCATTTTGCTAAGTTTCCTGCTCAAATCAACTCAAATCTTTTGTTAGCACATAAAATAAACACATACATGAATTTACGCATAAACTATGGATTATGAACTCAAAACATGATCAAATATGGGTAAAACATGGAAAATGGGAATAAAAATATGCCCAACATCATGCCCCAACTATCTCGCTAAAGCGATCAGAGCCGTCCTAAGACTTGTAAGGCAAAGAACGATGAAGGTGTGATATCACTGATGTGACCTCGGGCAGGGGAAATGCTCTCTTGAGAGGTCTCAAATATAAATATATACCTATGGTGGTGCATAGTTATAAGATCCTCGAAATCCCTGGCCTACTCAATGCTATACACTACTCCCTAAACAAACATATAGCTCCTAATTATATTCTCAATATATAGCTTGAATCATTTACTTGGGAGTCTTGACTCCAAATGTACCTTCAAAACTAGTCATATAAGCCTTGGCTAAAATCATGATAAAACATATTTAACTTTACATGGGTTTGCCCAAATCATGGAATAATACATACTTGAAATAAGCTTCATAATTCAGGATCATGGAATCATAAGTTTATGAATTTGTAATATTCACGCATGCTTTGATAATTCATATGCTAGAAATCATGGGCTGATAAGCTTAAAATTCATAAAATCATGCATGACAGGGAAAATCGTTATAAGCTTGAAATCATTAATTCATGAAGAACTTGAGAGTAAAATCTTCCCTAATCACTATATTTCATCAATTGGAACATGAGAGAATTAAACCTATAGAGATATCATGATTAATTGCATGAAATTGGGCATGAGGGTGGAAGGATTTCCCCCATTCATAACCCTACATACATGGGTTTGAAGAAACCTCAACTTGATTAGAGACCCAAGGGGAATTGACATGATGATTGATAAAGAACCCTAGATTTTCTTAAGGGTGTTTGATCTTCACTAAGGGGTGTTAGGATTAGAGTGATGGTTCAGGATGGTTAAAACCCTTAAAAAACCTTTTAGAAGTCTAAAATGACTTAGTTTAGGAGTTAAGAACTTATAAATTATGAAAACACCCTTAATGATCCGACAGTAATTTAACCCTGCCAGACCCGATAACTCACCTAAGGACTCGTTAGGTCCCTCAATGAGTCATTGGATTCTATCTGTTTCCACTGGAAAATTTTACACTTTTTAAGACTTGACACCTCAACTTAACGATTCATCATGACACTTAACAACTCACTTCACTATTCGTTAATAGTCTCTAAATTTCAAGTTTCCAACAAAGCTTCACCCTTAATAAGCCACTAATGGACTATTAGGTGACTCAGTAACTCATTGTGAAAATTCACCATGACTTTTGAAATTTGTCTTTTATCCAATACTTATGATAACCAACAAATGACCTAATGAATCATGGGGTAACTTGAAGACTCATCATCCTATCTATCAAGTCTCCTATAATCAACATTTTTCCCCACTCATGCACACCTAACAGGTTATTTAGTGACCTGTCAAGTGACTTAACGGCTTGTTCTATGACCTGATGAAAAATTTTCTATTTATCTCTGTTTCAATCCTCGGGTCTGATCTTAAGGACTTTTGGTGTGTTGAAGAAGATGAGCCTATATTTTGGAAATTTTCACATTTGTGCCAACCCTGATTTTGACCACCATAGTTATTTCTTGGTCAATATTGACCTTGACATTGTGGTTGAGGTCTCCATTGGCCTTGATACGAAGAATAGGGGTGGCCTTGCTAATATTATTGTCTATAGCAAGACGATGAGTTGCCAACATAGTGGGAAACTTAAACTTGGATAGGATGTGACTCTTATAATGGTTGATACTTGTATGGAGGAGGAGGGAATCTATGCCCATATTGAACATCAGTCATGGTCTCATTAATAATATGTACTTTTTTTACCTCAAACTTAGTCAACTTATTTGTGAGAAGGGTATGTTAGTTGCCATGATAGCAATCATCTGATCATACTCCTGATTCTCCTTTATCAAGTGAGATAATGAAGGGGTCCCCACATTGAGCTCCACTCCGGTCCCCACCTGCCAAGCGTGATTGTGTTTTGTTGTTTTGACCAAAATGATGGTAATTTTATTGAATGTCTTGCCCAAGAAGCATCCTCCAGCGGCATTGTAGGCAACAGATGATGTCAAAGCATCCAACCCAGTGTAAAACTTTTCAAGAAACACGTGATCCAAAAACCCATGGTTAGGTGCCTGAAGAATGTATTACTTGAATGTTTCCCAAGCTTCGAACAGTTGTTCTCCCTGGAGCTGCCAGAAATAGAATATTTTATCCCATGTCTCCACCTTTTTGCTAGGTGGAAACCACTTTTTCAAGAAGACACTCACTAACTCCTACCATGTGTGGATTTAGTGTGGAGGGAGTGTATGCAACCAATCCCTTACATTACCGGCCAATGAGTATTTGAATACTCTAAGGCGGATAGCATTATCTGAAAATGTTATTCTTCCTGTGGAGGTTGCACACCTCTAAAAAGTTCATTAAATGCTGATGTGGGTCGCCGTCTATGGAGTTGTGAAATTGCCCCTATTCCATAAGCATGGTCTAGATGTTTCCATCTATCTTGAAAGATAATACATTCAAACTTTCTTGAACGATGGCGCTTGCATAGTCAACTTACTCATTGACTTCCGCAAACATGTATTCCAAGTCTCCGGGCAGAAGACTGCCCCTGATCCTGTATCAATACAACAAAAACAAAAAGAAAAGGTAAAAGAATAGGTCTAAGAAAGAAAACTAGACATATAGGGATATATAGGGCCTATGTAGTAGTTCCCAAAAATGGCACTCTAATATTTGATATCGTTCAAATCCACTCCCAATATCAGGTAATTTAAACGATCACTAAAAATATAGAACCTAACGAGGAGTTGTAGTTGAATCCTATAGAGACTATGATAAGCCCACTCTATCTAGTACTAGTCTATGTAGTTTTGCAAGATTAGCATCTATTCAAATGGAGAGTTGTAAAATTTAACTACAGCTATAGATTGCAATATGCTAGGGTTGTAATCAACTTGAGAGAATTCTAGGAAATTGACCCCAATTATGGGTCGATCCCCTAAATCATCCAATGTGGATAAATTGAGAATGGGTTATGGCTGAACATGCAAGCAAAGACATAGGAACCCCATGGGTATCTTTCAATAGCACCATAGGTGTCAATCTACTTCAATTTTGTCAAATTTAAGAGAACTTCCTTCTACCCAATTGCTTGTTGCCAATTGAAATTCAACCCATGTCTAGGAGAATCCATTAAACTAGGTTTATGACTTGAATTATTGTTGATCTTTGCTAATCCAACCTAAATTTTTTATTTCAAGCCTCATAAAGGTAATGGGCATGATTGGATGGCTTTCATCACCAACAACACAATACCAAGCAAATATCATTCAAATATTCATAAGCCCAAACTCAATTTTAGCAAATTGAGATCATTAGGGTGCACAACGGATTGGTTAACGACCCTAGATTTGGGCTTTGTTACCCATGCCAAGAACAAAAAGACAGATAAAGTAATTAGGCATGCTTAACAATGAAAATTAAAATTGGATAAGAAATATTCAATAGATGAAATGGAACCTTCAAATTATAAGCTAAGATCTGGAATCTACTATGGAAACTAAGGGTAACTAGTTTATACTCTCTACTGAAAATATAAATTAAAAATATCCCTCAAAATCACAAGAAAATCTATTTATACTATGTCCCAAAAAGCCTAAATAATTCAAACATCAGAGTTGCTAGGTGTGTAGGGATGGACCTTCCTTTAGAAGGATGAACCATCCTTTTCTCTGTACTTTGTAAAGTGGCTTTTGTCCCCAACTTGTCATCCATTGATCAATTGACCATCCTTGGGAAAGACCTTTCATCTTTTGTACCCACGCTTTAGAATTCTACTTCTGCATAACCTGAGTCCATCCTTCAATTGACGGACTGTCTTCTAAAAAGACAGTCCATCCTTAAAACCATTATATAGGGACTCTGTTAGCTTGGTTTCTGAAATCCTCTGCTGGACTTTAACTATTGATAATGCGAACAGTCTATCAAATAGATATTCTGTCCATTGTCTCATCCTTTGGGCAGCTTTCTAACTTTAACTCTTTTATTTTTTACTTTGTTTGAGTTCGTATACCATAGCATAATAAGGTTATTTCCACTTAATTTAACTCCTAAAAAAATGCCAAATACTATGAAATTAAGCAAAGATGTTTTGCTAATTCCCGATATATCAGCAAGTTATGTCATAGTGGTGAAAAGAGAGTTTAGCCATTATGTACCTTGATTTAGTTCCATAGAATCTCCCGAAAATCAAACACACTTCTCTGCAGCTTCAATCTATAGCAATAACATTAATAGGAACCCATATTCACATTTAAATACATACTCAAGATATTTCATTATATCATCAAACAATTGACTACCATCAAGCTAGAAGGCCCCTTCACTCAACGGCTTGCTCCAAATAAACCTTCTTGCCATAACTACTGCATCATACGACCTTCTCACACATTTTCTCAACATTCCCCGAGCTTCATAAAATATAGAACATTCCATGACCATAAAAATGGAGAAACTTGGACTCAAGAGCTCTCAATCACCGTCCCGTGAGTCCTTACTATAAAACATATATAGGAAGTCGATGTATTCTTGCGTATAAAAATAGGGGAAGTACCATACTTTAATACATGAAGTTCCTAAATTAATTTATTCGATTCTCTATGAACAGAGAATTTCTTCATTCTTAATACATGGAGAAAGTACGATACCATAACCTTGTATGGAATTAAAATTAATCCATGAGGGAGACCATTTATCTTTAGCCTAGATTGTCCATGAGAGAGAAGATCCAAAATCAATATAGAACTCATCCCAAATGAACCCTCAAAGTTATAAATTATAAAATTAACATTCTGGTCAACATAACCTTGGATCCAGTCACAGGGCGAACTTCTTGCGCCCGACGTTCTTCTACCTAGGCTCCTATGCCACTGTGTGGCAGTCAAGTCCATACACTTGACTTAGCCTGTTTGACAATGCCCTTATTTTGTATTTAGATTAATTAAATTATGCAAAAGAAATATAAACTAAACACACAACACATACAGGAAAATTCCCAACCTTTATATTAATATCAAAACAAAACAAAGGACCCTCATTTGCGTGACAAGTCTAGCACGACTTTTGACCTTGGCACGACTACAAGCCTGTTGCTGCCACCATAAGCTTCCCTAGTTAACTGCCCACTTCATAAATTTCTATCCTTAGTATTAAGAATCCCTAGTTCACTACTCTGCCTATTTATCTAAGGCAAAGGCTGTAAGTTATAAACATGTGTCAGCCTTTATCTTTACATCCGATGGCCTGCCAAAACTTGTCACAACCCTAAGTATGCAAGGAAAAATGTGTGACATCAATGATTACAATGTATAGATCACATATCCTTCTGCCTAGGCCATTTGAATTTCAAATTTCAAATGCAACTACAAGAAACTAGGAAAGAGAAAAAAAAATGGTTACATAAAGGAAACTACTGCATGTGCCCACCATGTGATTCTAGATGACTGTGCTCGCGCACCCATGTGCTATCTCGCATATGTCTTGACCCCAAATGCCTTGCCTTTGCACCAAGGCTACTGAATAGCCACTGCTGACTATACCCAGCCGCACATATCTGTCAACATGCTGCTTGTATTTCCTGTGCCATGTCAACCGCTTTTTTCCCTTGTGCATTTTCGTAGCTTTCTTCTTTCATTTTTTTCCTCAATCATCATTAAAATAGTCTAGACACCCATACTTTATTCGACATTGACACTTGCCACAAGCTAGAATTCGACTTTCAATGCCACACTGCCGATACCACTTAGTGCCCATGCCATGCCATTGCGCACCATTCTGCCAACCTTGCTTACTCAGCCCCTTCACTTGAAAATGCCAACACATTTCCCCATAAGATTGATTCAACCTGCACGAAGGCCATGACAAAGTCACTTATACCTGCCGAGTTTAAGAGACAAACCTTTAAATAAACTACCGACACTCTTTGAAACTCGATGTCCTCTTCGAAGATAGTCCTTCCTCAGATACCTGGGTTTGGATTATGAATTATCATCCTATATCCTTTAATATCTTTGCCTACCTTTCCCATCAAATTGATTTACTTTGATTCTGCCTCCTTGCACACTTCGGCAGTAGCCATTGTGTTTACCTTTACCTGTACTAGGCAGTCCCTCTTCTAGTGTGGTCCACCGTATGTATAATAGACACCAATTTTACCTTCTTCAAAAAGAAAGGCTGGTCTTTCCCTCCTTTTTCCCCATTACTTTCATCTCAGGCATCTTGGCCCTTTAAAATTTTCTTCCACTCCTTGTCCTTGTCCTTGGGCTTTGAGTGCAAATTTTCCTTAGGTTCGTCACCCAAGTTGAAGTCATCCAACCCATCTGCCGACACAATAGCCGAGGAGAGGTTCTGGGAATTCTGCTGCCTCAACTCTCTTTGCGTCTACAATTTTATCTAGCTTATGAAGTAGTGCAACTTGTCTTCTTCTGCCATATTGCCCACATTGAGCATCAAAGATAAAAATTCGTTAACATATGTCCGCACTGAATCACTTTTGGTCAAACGCAGCAGTCCATCCCTTGCTACTCAAGACCTGTTGCTTGGAAGGAATTGGGATTTTAACATCTTCATCACAGCATCCCACGTTTAAATTTTGGGCAGTCCAAATCTATCAACTTCTGCAACCATCATCCGCCACCATACCTTAGCATCGTCACCTAAGTACATAGTCGTGACCAACACCTTTTCATCGCTCGGTACCTTGGTTGCATGGAAATAATTTTCCATGTCCCACAGAAAATTTTCCAAATCTTTAGCGCTACGCACACCATTGTACGCCTTTGATTCTAGAACTTTAAACATACTCCGCTCCTCACCACAGTAGACAGTGTCTTGCAATTCTGTTCACAGTAGGAGAACTTTAGCTAGCAGTTCTTTCTTTTCCTTACGAACAATATCTATTTCTCCCATGGCAGTAGCAAGCTTCTGCATAGTCTGCCTCCAAAGCCTTAATCTATCCATCTATGGAATCACGAAACTATGCAAGTTCACAGTTGACACCATGTATCTATGTTATCAAGTCTACCAAATATGCACTATCATCGATTACACCAATGAGTACCTTAAATCGTGAAATCCTTTTATGTATTTCAATGTTTCCACCCGCCATCATCTAAGTACTGCTTGCGCTCTGATACCAATTTTTACAAGGGCAAACTTCTTACAGCCAAGGCTCTGCCCATGCGTCCATCCCACTGGGCGGAAGTCAAGTCCACCCACTTCACTCAGCCTATTTGAAAATGCCCTTATTTTTTACTTAGATTAATTAAATTGTGCTGAAGAAATATAAATTTAACACACAACATGTACAAGAAAATACCAAACCTCCTTATTAATATCAAAACAACACAAAGGACCCTCACTAATGTGATAATAAGTCTACCACGACTTATAACCTTGGCATATCCACAATCCAGTTGCCGCCCCGTGAATATCTAGCCATAACCTTCTCTATTTCATGGCCCACTTCGTGAATTTCTAGACTTAGTCATAAGCTTCCCTCATTCACTACTCTTCCCTTTTCATCTAAGGCAAAGGCTGTCTCTTATAAATAAGTGGTAACCTTTGGCTTTATATCTAATGGTCTACCAACACTTGTCGCAATCCTAAGCATACAAGTCAAATCATGTGATATCAATTACTACAACATGCATATGACATCCTTTAATATTTCAAAAGCAACTTGAAGAAACTAGGAAAGTGCTAAAAAGAAATTACGTAAAGGAAACTGTTCTATGTCCTTGGAATGTTCATCTGGCTAACTGTGCCCATGCCCCCATATGCCATCTCGCGTCTGGTATTAGAGCCAAATGCCTTGCCTTTGTGCCAAGGCTACTAACTAGCCACTGCTGACTGAACCCACTCACACACCCCTATCGACATGTTGCCTATTTTTCCTTTGCCATGCCAAATCCTTTTTCCCTCATGCCTTTTGTTAGTTTTCTTCTTTCCTTGCTTTGTTCCTCAATCATCATTCAAATTGTCTGGACACCCATACTTGATCCGGCATTGAAACTTTCCACAAGCTAGCATGCCATTGTCGATGCCATACTGTCGACACCGCACTACCGATGTTGCTTAATTCCCATGTCATGCCATAGTGCACTATTCTGCCAGCCTTGCTTATTCAACTAGTGCACTTGATTATTCCACCACATCATCCCACTTAATTGATTTGATCCGGCTCTAGGCCATGACAAAGTCATTCGTGCCAACCTTTGCTGCTACCATGCCATCTGCCAAGTTTAAGAGCCAAGCCTCTAACAGATGCAACGGGAGATCCAAAGCACTCAATAGGAATCAATACATCGCTGTTTCTATCACATTGTTTGGGTCTTGTGCAAGTCTGTAGTAAATGTGCATAGCCTTTTTCTCAGGTATGATTTATGAATAATTTAATTAGTTGGAACTAGATTCAATGACATTTGATGTGATAGGTGATTCCATGCCTAAATCTTTTTATCATGCGAGATACACTTATTTGAAGTTGGACCTAGCCTGTGTAAACTCAATTGAAAAAAGTTTTTGTACTACACCCTTCAAATTATGTTTTTTTGTTAAGGTTACCTTAATCTCTAAACTTAGTTGAATATTAAAATACCTTCATGCATTGGATACTTGGTAGTTTTACCCTTTTACCACCTTATTCTTTAGAGATCATATGAATTCGTTGATTATTGACTAGTCACACATTAACATACAGACTCGGGGTATTACATCCATATCTCCAAATAAACTCTTAATCTTTAAAACATAAGAACTATATAGTTTGAAATTTCATGATTGATCTAACTGTTAAATAATTGGAAAACGTCCATTAAAGATTGGTAGTTGAAGTGAAAATTGTTGAGACAAATTAGGGTTATGACTATAATGGTGTGCGTCTCAAAAAATTCAATTTTGTGGTTCTCAAGATCACAGAATGTATAGAAACCTAATAATAACTCAAAATAATCCATTAGTAATTGAGAGGTTTATATCTTCAAGAAATTCAATGTTCCATCTCAAATTTGATATTAAATCAATTGTTCACAACCTAACAATTTCAACAATGATATGGTCTTAATCTATTGTTAATTTGATCTGGTTAACATAGGTATTTGAGTAGAAACTCATCTTAGATGTTAGGGAGTAGCCACATGATCTTTGGCGTATTTACACATACAAGTGCTATGTTATGCCCATGATCTAGCCTTGTTTGTACCTTAACATAATTACAATCTCATGTATTTTGCTTAATTTGTGCCCATGGACTAACAAGGGTTCTATGTTCTTGGTGTAGGTGAAAAATCCAAAATGATGAAGCTAAAAGTGAGGATAAATGATCAAGAAGGCCACAATGAGAAAAGTTCAAACTTGAAAACGAGATCAATGCCCAAACCATGCAGTGTCACGGCAGGGGCATGTCACGTTGACACATTGACGCGCAAAGCGCCATGAAATGCCACACAATTTTTGCACTCATGGTCATGCCACACCAGGATTATGCATGTATCAGGTGCTTATCCAGTAGCTATATGCGATACCTCCGTGCCACGGAGAAAAATTATGGTTCCCAGCGGCATGCTATACCAAGGCAATGCGATGCCGATGCCCTTAACCATACTGCCTATGTGACAAGGCCTTGTCACGCTGCCTTATTGCTGCAATGGGCAGTGTGCATGTTGAGTGTAATTTTCGGCCAAAATTCTAGAACTTATAAATATCACACTTAGGTTATTATTTGAGGGAATCACGATATAAATTTGGAAAGAGGACGGCAGGAGCAAGAATGGGGGAAAGACTTCCTCATTTTACGGTTCTTTTTCTTTCTTTTCTTATACATTCTTTTAATACATGAATTCAAATATTTTGTTGGATTCTTGTAGAATAATGAGTATCTAAAGCCCTTATTATAGGGTTGAGGCCGCAAACATGATTGTTTTGCCAAATTTAATGTTGGTATGATTTTTTATCTATATTAATTGGTCTTGCATTCTTGTGCTAACTATTGCAATTCCTGATCAACATTAAAATACACCTATAATTCTTAGTCAAATTTGAAAAAGTGAACCCTAGGATAGAATGTGGAGTGCAAAAAGTGTGATCTTGTTCTTAAATATGATTTGTATTTAGGATAGAAATATACCTAATACATCACACTCTGTTAATAAAATGGGATGATATCTAAAATATGTAAAATTGGGATGTCATATCACCGCTCAATGATATAGTTGTGAGGTCAATTCAATGCAAAATGATTAGAGGTTCAAAAGATCATAATCATGTCATTAACCCCAAAAATCAAAAGTTAAGAAAAGTAATTGAACCAATGTAAATTAATTCTAAGAATGAATGTACACCTCAACGCAGGAATATTTTCCAATTATTGTTTACAACTTAGTTTGTGATTGATTTTAGATTTTACATACAACAATAAAATCTTGAAAACCTCTCCACTTGTAAAAATTGATAGTAGTACTTAAATTTTGTTATTGTCTAAAAGTCAAGTCCCTGTGGGTTCGACATCCGACTTGCTAGAGTATAATACCTAAAACTTTTCGAGACAAGAATCAGACATTGGGAGAAAATCAAGAAGAAAAACCAGAAAAAAATTGCCTCACAACGACTGAGACAAGGAGTCGTGGTAAGCTCCAAAGACTAATTGTGTCAATCATCGACAACAGAGCTTGGTCTCCTGGGAATCCATGAGACAAGGAATGACCTATTGTGAGACACAACGAGTCGTCCTATCAGTCGTGGTTTCCCCAACTCAAAAATCCTTTCCAGGACCCCATGACTTAACAAAACAAGTCTTTGTCAGAAACAACAACCCGTTGTGAGAGTCATTGGGTGAAAACCCTAAAATCCCCTTCCAGTGACAACGAGTGAAAACAACGAGTCGTTGTCACAACCAATGACTCATTGAGTGACCAATTAGGACCCTGTCGGCTAGTTTTCAAATTTAATTTGCAGGGTTATTTCTAAGAGGATTTAGAGGGATAAAATAGTTCATCTCCCTCATTCCCCACTTGAACCTTTAGAAAAAAAATCGTACATTCTTTCAGGAGCTCTTAGAGCAAGAACTAGGGCAGTCCACTTCTCCTCAGATTCTCAAGGAATTTCTTTAGATTTCTTTATCATGTATGTGGGAATTTAATAAGGGAATAGTTCTTCCGTTGTGTCCTCAAAATCTTTTCTATTTTCCCTATCAGTTCTAGTCCCTGAATTATCAAATTTGAATTTAGTTGTCAACTAGATATCATCTAATTCATGTGGAATAGTATTCATGTTAAATATAGATATGTTTCCACCAGTTTGTGACTATATTGATGCATTTCCCTGTAAAGTGAATTCTAGCTCTAGCTTATCAATGCAGAAAAACATGAGTCTTGCATAATTGATTTATTATCCAAATTGCTTGATTTTATCAGTGTTGGATATTCCATATTGTTAGTATGTATCGAAATCTCAGTCAGATGCATGTTAGTTCAGTTTCAGTAAGAATGTTAGAATACTCAGTGTTACTCAGAAATGTCAACTAATCAGTTTGACTAGAGGTGTTTGTGATACCTCCCAGTTATCAGTATTAGAATCAGTATCAAATTTTAGTGGTTTTTTAGGCGCTCATGATACTTTCAGATAAGCAGCTCTGACCATCCTTAAGACCCAAGTTTCATATTAAAGTTTGTTCTTTAGACGTTTACGACGCTTTCAGATAAGCAGCTCTGACCAGTGTTGGGACACCAGTTACAGAATTCAGTCTGATAAGACTCTCAGGTTACTTCCAAATAGGTATTCTTGAGTTAGACTTGCGCCCCAGTTTTGAGCTATCAGCTTATTAGTCACTCTAGGACTATCTAGTGGGAGTAGGACTTAGCACTGAGCGGACTGGGGTTCCAGCGCACCCAGATTCCCAGAACTACATTGCCACCACAGGATATATTTTTATTGGCCTCATGTCCCCAGACCTGTTATCACTCAGTTCATGCCTTTATACCCTGGAAAGGTAAATTGGGTCCTATCAATGAGTGTATACATCGAACTCCACGTCTAGCTCACGTGGTTATATGTCGGTTATATACTCTCCCACTAATTAGCTTAATTCATTCTCATATTAGTTAGTTCAGATCAATTTAGTATAGTGTTTCAGATTTGTATCTCAGATTTACGGCATGTGTTTGACCATCAGATAGGGATTTTGACCATCTCATTTTATCATAGTTATATAGTTTCAATACTTTAGTTGGTGATTTTATGTCTTTCTGGTTTAGTTATTTTATTCCTTGCGTTTGTTTCCTCTCACTTACTCAGTACATTCAAAGTACTGATGCATACCTTTTACGATGTATCGTTTTATGATACAGCTGTAGGATCTCAGTCATAGTACCGTTAGCCGACTTCGCTAAGACTTCTCCATCTACATCATTGGTGAGTCCTCATCTTTCGAGGATGAGGTCTTTCAGTTATATTTCTTTTATTTATACTTGAAGTTAGCTAAGGGATTGTCCCAACAACTCATCAATGGTAGTTGTCTTTCCGACACAAATATAGTTTCAAACCTTCAGCTTTGTTTCAGTAGTCTTTAAACTTTATTATTTAGCTTTGTTTTTATAAATGTTTTAAATGACAAACTTGGTATAAAAGCACTAGGTTTAGAGTATTCTAAGATGTTTGAAAGCCGCGTCAAGTAGAGTCCTTTTCATGGGTGTGAAGCGTGCCACACTTATGACGTGGAGGGTACGCGATGTTATTAGGAAAACTCTCTTTTGTTCATATTCTTTATCGTGCATTGAAATTCAATTACAAAAATGTTCTCCTAACTTGTTCTCTGTTTCATGTCAGTGAAATCATGCCTCCATGTTGTAGTTGCATAAGAAGGGCCAGTAACACTCACCATCCTGCCCCACCAGCTCCAGCAGCCCCTTAGGATGACTCAATGTCCACCGTAGAGTTCAAGGTGACTATCAAACTACTAGCACAGACAATTACCAATCAGGTGAACCAACATGTGGTTCTGATCAACAACAATAAGTATACAACAGCTTCCCGAGTTCGGGACTTCACTCTGATGAGCTCTCCAGTTTTCCACGGAGCTACGGTGGGAGAGGACACATAGGAGTTCGTGGATGAGATTAGAAAGATCACCCGGATTATGGGTATCAGTTCCTTAGAGAGTGCCGACTTGGCTGCCTACCAGCTGAAAGGGGTAGCCTAGATCTTGTACGAGCAGTGGAAGGAAGGGAGACTAGCGGGAGAAGGGTTGGTGGAATGGGTGGAGTTCACTACAGCCTTCCTAGACAGATTCTTTCCCTAGGAGCTCAAGGAGGCTAAAGTGGCTGAATTCATAAATCTAAAATAAGGAAATCAGATGGTGGAAGAATATACACTAGATTTCACAAAGTTGTCCAAATATGCTCCAGAGATGGTAGCCAAGACAAGGGCTCGTATGCTGAAATTTGTTAATGGAGTGTCGAACTTGGTCCTTAAGGAATGCAGGACCGCAATGCTTATTAAGGACATTATTCTCTCTAGCCTCATAGTCCATGCTCCGCAAATTAAGGTAGAAAAATTAAAAGATTTGGAGAGGGAGAAAAAATGAGCAAGAACCAGCCAGACGAATTATGGCTATCAGAGATCTGGCAGTAGTAGCCGCCCACAGCAGCAGCAACAGAGGGCTCTAGCACCCACTTCAGCCAGTTCCCCTACTTTTTAGTCCTGCAAGAATCGGAGGGGTGGAGCATCTGGTTCACAATCCCAGAATCATAGCGCCAGCAAGCCGACCAGCTCAGCAGGGCAACACTTCAAGTACGGATGGCGGCCAGCGCCAAAACCGTTTTTATGCATTTTCTTCTTTTTTGGATCATGAGAGCTCACCTGACGTGTTCACGGTTATTTTACGCCTCTTTCATCTAGACATGTATGCCCTACTAGATCCAGGAGCCACCCTTTCTGTCACGACCCGAATGTACACCTGGATCGTAGACACGGGATAAGGGACCCCGAGAGACCCCATGTCTACCCATGGCACATGCATATAGCTAATCTCATTTAAATAAGAAGAATACTAAACATAAAACATAGAGGAAATGTAACCATAGCATAACATCAGAAAATACAAGATGTACACATAAGCTGAGTACTACATACTTGTCTGAAAGCCTCTACTACATACGATGGGTTGATGGGACAACATCCCCAACTAACTCGAATAATACTGAAACACGAGATAACATAAAATTCTATCAAATGGCCCTCGAAACATGAGGACTCACCAATAAGCTTAGAGTGTAAGCTGAGATTGACTAAGGATGAGGATGAGCCTGAGATCCAGACCTTGTATCATAAAACGATATAGCATAGAAAGTATGCGGTCAATACGTGGAATGTACCGAGTATGCGAGGTAAGTAAAATAGACATTTGAAATTAGAATAAAACTCATAAGTAAACGTAGGAGAAGGACATCATGCATATATCAAAAACTCCGTAAGAAAACATAAGGCTTAAGACTTCCAAATAATTTATAAAGTGTTCATAATCATAATCGTAAGTAAACTTTATTAAAACATAACTTTAGCCAATAACATAAACATAACAATGCAGAAGACAAGCGGAACAATGTGAGGACTCTTCATAACCGACACCATCATGGTAGAGCCTTTCATTATGCCCCACTATCTCGATCAAGTGGGAAGAGCCAACCCTGGCTTACCAGGCGAGGGTCGTGTATTAGGTGTGATACCACATTTGAGGGGATCATTATCAATGAATCATATCATTTAGAAACCCACAGTGGCACGTGGTTATGAGACACCGGCGTAGTCCGTTGAACGTTGGACTACTCGGTGCTAGACACGACTCCCAACAAAATGCATATAGGCTCATACGTAAATCAATAACATTATGCATTAAGATTCATTGGCTAAAATATAACATTTTTTATCATTGATCCCATTTAAAACATGCTTAGCCAAGAACCATAGGCCCTTTTCATCGGCCAACATCATAAATCGATAAATCCTGTAATTCGCTTCATAAATCATAAATCATTCTTCAACATGTGGGAATTTCCCAATACTTCATCATATTCAATTCTTTCATAATATGCTCATAAACCCGGGTAACTTGAATTCACATTTTTCCATCATCAATAAATTCAAAATATTGCATATTCATCGTAAATCATAATTTTCTTGAACCTTCATCAAATGTGCATTTTAGATTTAAAAAGATTGAAACATGATTTTAAAGAAAATAATATAAACCTACCCATTATTCATAATTCAATAATGAAAACTCAATTAAATCATATCCATAAAGAGAAATCACATTTTCATGTATTTAGGTAGAACCCCATAGACTTGAATAGGAGAATTTATTATTTAAAGCGAAATTCGGGTAAGGGTGTGAAAGGATTTAACCAATTCTAAAACTCTACATACCTAGGGATGGACTGATTTCGAAGTTCCTTGAAAACCCATGAAGAGATTGATGGAAACTTTGAGGAGAAGACATTTAATCTCCCTAAAACCTCTCTAAAAGATCTTGCACGGGAATGGGTGTGCATTAGGAACATAACCAACTTTAAAGACCCTTTTCTGACCTTAAAAAGACACAGTGTAGGCCTTAAGAGTTTAGGAAATTACAAGAAGGCCCTTACTAATTCGTAGAAAATAACTGCCAGGTGACCCTAATTGGTGACCTAATTACTTGTCAGGACGGGCAACGACTCATCGTGTTGCCCGTAAAAGTACACTTCCTCATCCTCCATTAAAAGTCCATAGGCTTGCTCATGACCCACCTCACGAGTCATTGGGACAGGCCACGACTCGTGGGGTCCCATCCGTTAGGTACACTGGGAGCTTCTTCTAACTTAACCCCAACCTCACCCCACGAGTGATATGACGACTTGTAGGGACTGGCCACCAGTTGTTATCTCCCTCGTCGTGACCTCGATCCTTCCCTTATTCCAGGCCTACCCATGACTCACTTGAATACTTGTGGGGTCTCCTCATGAGTCGTCCCACGACTCGTCCTTTGCCTACAATATAAGTTCCAAAATTTTCCTATTTCAACTCCCGAGTCCGATCTTTGAGCTTCCGGGGTTTAACACTTTTGTCGTGACATCCCATGTAGTTGATCAGTTTGATATTAGTCCAGAAGCTCTCTTCGAACCATTCTCAGTCTCCACCCTACTTGGCGAGTCAGTTAGGGCCAGCCAGGTGTGTAGGAACTGCCTAGTCTCAATCTTCAATAAGCTCATTCTAGCTGATCTTGTAGAGTTAAAAACGGTCGACTTTGACCTCATTCTTGGCATGGATTGGTTACACTTCGATTATACCTTAGTAGACTGCAGAACTAAGGTCGTCAGGTTTCAGTTCCCTAATGAATCAGCTTTAAAGTGGACGAGCAGTAGTTCAGTGCCTAAGGATCGATTTATTCCCTACCTTAATGCCATAAAACATATTTCCAAAGGATGTATTTATAATCTAGTTCAGGTAAAAGACTCCAGCTCTACGACCCCAACTATCCAGTCAGTCTCAGTTGTCAGTGAGTTCCCTGATGTGTTTCCCAAAGATCTTCCCTGAGTGGGAAATAGTCTTCGGTATACACCTTCTTCTAGATACTCATCCCATCTCCACCCCCCTTATAGAATGGCACCAGCTGAGCTTAAGGAGTTGAAGGAGCAGCTAAAAGACCTTCTTGATAAAGGTTTTATCAGACCCAACATCCGTGGGGTGCTCCAATACTATTCGTGAGAAAAAAGGATGGTACCCTTAGAATGTGCATCGATTAGCGTCAGTTAAACAAGGTCACGGTCAAGAACATGTATCCCCTACCCAGGATTGATGACTTGTTCGATCAGCTTCAGGGAGCTAGTTATTTCGCTAAGATAGATCTCAGGTCGGGGTATCATCAGCTAAGAGTCAGAGAATGTGACATACCAAAAACATCTTTCAGAACTCGGTATGGTGACCACAAATTTGTGGTTATGTCCTTCTGACTGACTAATGCCCCTGCAGCTTGTATGGAACTAATGAACAAAGTCTTCAAGCAGTATCTAGATATGTTCATCATTGTATTTATCGATGACATTCTAGTATACTCCATAAATGAGGAAGAACATGCTAATCACCTAAGGATAGTGCTTCAGACACTCAGAGACCGCCAGTTCTTCGCCAAGTTCAACAAATGTGAATTCTGCTTAAAGTCCGTGACATTCCATGGTCACGTGGTTTCAGTTGAGGGTATTCAGGTAGATCTTCAAAAGATAGCAGAGGTGAAAGACTGGCTCAAACCTACCTCCCCAACCGAAATCAGAAGTTTCTTGGGTCTAGCTGGTTACTACCGACGTTTTATGGAAGGCTTTTCCTCTATTGCATGCCCTCTAACTAGGATAACTTAGAAGAAGGTGAAATTTTAGTTGTCAGATGCGTGTGAGAAGAGTTTTCAAGAGTTAAAAACTCGACTCAATACCGCCCCAGTATTCACATTTGTTCGGGTGTCTGGATGACTACATGCAAGTGCACGTGGTCGAACAAGTAGTAAAATGGCTCAAGTAAGCCAAGTATCGATCCCACAGGGACTGGACTAAGGTATCA